>JACCIB010000772.1:0-87634 GCA_018906965.1 Philotrypesis tridentata | reverse complement strand
TTCCAAATGAGAAATGTATTGAAATATTCCAGTGTATTTAATTTTCATTAAGAGAACAAACAATAATTTTCGAAATAATCATACCAGCAAGCTGGATCGTGTCTACGAAGAAAGGGAATTTGAAGTCACATATTATTACGATCAGAATCTGCTTGTACAGGTATTAGTTCCAAGAGTGAGTGGCAGCAACGTCAGCTGCTGATCCACAGTGCCCGGTTTCACTATGCAGCAAATCCAAACCAGTGATATTAATGGTTTTCTTGCGTTTTGTCTTTTTGATACCTCTACCACGCTGCCTGTCTCTAGTTGATTGTGGTGGCGTAGTAACATCACTAGTTGCTTTTCGGCTCAGTTTTCGGCGCATCTTAGATTGCCGGGTTTTCACCGAGTGCTTCTCATCGCCGCCTGTATCACTATTACTATTCAACTGTTTTGAGGTATTTGAAGTGTCGGGAAAGATCTCTCTTTACGCATTTACTTCGTTCCTCGTCACGTCTGGAAACCCTGTTGTTGCTGGCAGTGTTGTTTATCAAAGAATCTGAATTGTCATCCAAAGCACCCTGCTTGTTGTTCTTCAGTCGATTGAAGTACCGCCTAAGCTTTGTCCGACCTATCACATGCAGAGAGTAAGAAACCGGCTTTCCATCATTGTCAGCTTCGTTTTGAACTATTTTGGCATATTTTTCATTATCCATCAAGTCTTCCTCATCAAACATTTCTTGCACACGTTCTTTGTAACTGAAAAAACCGAAATCTTTTTATTAATCATAAGTCAAATATTTTAACTTTACATCTTTTTAAATTAAACTTACACTTCACTGTTTGGATTGTTATCTTGATTTCTACATTTTTCCAATTATTTTTCTAACAGTTTCACAAAATTCCGAGTAGCTAACTTGATATATTTTGCTATGGATTCTATTTCTAAAATAAGAATAGAATAAAATAAAAGAATTGTTTCAATTAATTGGGTATCCTTCTACATTAATTATCCACATTAATAAGTGTAATAACATAGAACTACTTTGTGTATTCATTATTTATATTAGCCTTGCATGCATACATCAAAATAAATAAGTTTAATTCTATAAATTGAATAATTATTGTAGTTTTTATAATTATACTTATAAGATCAGTATTTGATTGTTACAATAAGCCACTGCAATATCAAATTATTCATTATCTTTTTGTATAACTAGGTTGCATTACGCAACGAATACAAGATCTTTATTTAGCTCCATGCTAATTTTAGATTGTATTCCGTTAAGACACTTTTGCATCCAAATGCAGCTAGTTATAACAAATATTAATTAATTACTTAATATGTGCAATATTATACTGTAAATAGGTATCGTACCATATTGAAAGAACAATCTTGTGCATTTAATTTGCACTACGAAAGAAGAGTAGGTTATAATTAAATAATTTAACAGTACTTAATTCTATAAAATCAGCGACCTTCATCTTATCATCTTTGACAAATCTCTGCTCTGCATTCGTCCATCTATTATTTTTTTTGCTACTTCTTGATCTTTATTATTCTTTGTAAATATATTAGCTTTTTTAGCATATATAAAATTATGTCAATATCATTTGATTTCATAGTTATTACAGTTTTAATGATTTTACTCTTAATATTAGTATTCAGTTGTTAGAATAAGGTATTTCGATAGAAAATTATTCATTATTTTTTTGTATAACTAGGTTGCATTACGCAACGAATACAAAATCTTTCTTTAGCTTCATGCTAATTTTAGACTGTATTCCGCAAAGATACTTTTGCATCCACATGCAGCTAGTTATAACAAATATTTTTTTTTTAATTAGTTTTGTGAACTTTGTCGATCTCTCCGTGGTAAACTTTGTAGGAAAAAGGTGAAAAAACTTACACCATTTTTTCCTTTTTCAACGTTTCGGTGAACATTGTCACCCTCTTCAGGAAAATGTAAAAGGCGCACAACAATGAGTCTATCGAATGTTCTCTTCCCCGGCCCGTCGTGGCGGGGGAAGGAGGAGCAGGAAGCGACAATACGATGTTTTGATTCCGGCTTCCTCACCTACTGTTTCGATAATGAGTATTTTTTGATATTTTTTTTTTATTTTTACAGCCTTCTCAAGTCCTGATACGAGTCTTATATGGCTCTGCATTGCCTGCGCATATGAGTACTTCATTTCAGTGCATTGAGTCCATTATTTTAAGTACTCGAATAACAAATATTAATTAATTACTTAATGTGTACAAGTACTTTATCCATTGATTTCAAATATTATACTGCATATCAATATCGTGCCATATTGAAAGAACTATCTTGTGTATTCTTTGTATATACAATAGCCTTTTTTGCGTATATAAAATTTTGTAAATATCGTTTTATTAATTGAATAGTTATTTGAGTTTTTATGATTGTACTCATAAAATTAGTATTCGATTGTTAAAATAAGGTACTGCAATATAAAATTATTCATTATTCTTTTGTATAACTAGGTTACATTACACAATGAATATAAGATCTTTATTTAGCGTTTATGTTAATTTTAGATTATACTCAGCAAAGATACTTTGTATTCAGATGCAGCAAGTTATGTCAAATATTAATTACTTCACATACTAATTGATATTTTGTAAATTTATATTGTATAGCCCCGAAGAGGAACTCAACTTTGTTCGAAATTTTGGCTATTTTTAATAAAAAAATTTGGTTCGAAGAGAGGATTAAATTCAATTTGACTACTTCACATACTTTTGACTGTAATACTTTTTCCTCTGATTTTAAATATTACACTATAAATAAGTATAATCCCGTATCAATGAAACTATCTAGTATGTATTCCTTGTATACAATTAGCCTTTCTTGTATATATAAAATAATATAAATATAATTTTATTTAATAAATAATTATTAAATAAATAATAACGCATCGAATACAAGATTTTTAATTTTATATTAGACTATATTCTGCAAGAATATTTTTGTATCCCCATGCTGTTAGTTATGCCAACCATTAAATAATTAGTAAATTTGTGCAATATCGTATTAACTAATTGAAATTATCAACTTATGTTGAGTAATAAATTGTGCTAACAATATGATGATTTTAGCTACAGTTTACATCATCATTATGCACTGTCTTTTTTAATTACAATGAAATATTTCAATATAAATTTTTCATCATTATTTTTTGTGAGTCTATGTAAAATATATTTGTTATTCATTAGATTTGCAATGATTAGAATAAAATATGGCAAAATTTCTTGCAATTGTGTCGATGCAAACTTAGCGTATTTAGAAGTTTTTCATTAATCACTAAACTCATTATTTGAATTTCCTGCGCATCTTAATTTATTCTTTTTGTTTGTTATAACAAATAGTTATTTTTTGTATAATTAAGTAGCATTATACAAAGAATACAACTTCATTCTTTAGCTTTGCCTAACGGAATAACGAAACCATTACCATAAAATTGTAGTGGTATTTGTCTAACTTAAAAACAGCAATATCATTCTGAATATCTTTTTACAATTACATTATGTACACTGTAAATATTTATTTATCAAAAATAATTTTTCTTTTCATTACTTTTAAACTCTTATAAAAATGTTATCAAGGGGCGCAGTAGCGTTCCGATGGCAAGTATAAGTGTACGCAGTACATATACACTGTACCTTTGACCACTGACTCAAAAGTCTACTACGCAACAATAGATATTCTTTTGAAACAAAAAAGTAGTTTTGTTAATTTCGTCAGTTCGTACTCTCCAATGATATATAAACATTGTCAACATAATGTAAAATTGATTCACTATCTCACCATCTTGTTTCCATGTAATTTATACTCCAGAGCCTAAGACGAAGGCTTTGTAAATTTGGTTATCACAGAGATATCCAGACCGGGCAAGCAGCCCCTGAGGTCTCTCTTAGCTGCCGAGAAGCTTGAGGCCATCCAGAGAGTTTATGCATGTGCAAGTCCGAGAATAAGATCCCGCAGTGTGGCCAGAAATTCTGCGTCCAAGAATTCTCATACACGATTATGACTTGTCTTGAGAGGCGGTGAGCGAGGCTAGAAAATGTGTAGGTTTCGTTGGCAAAAGCATGGTTGTAGAGAAGGTGGTTGCCGAGAGCCAAAGAAATTAGCCAAACACAAAAAAGGGCCTATGTTGTCAGGGGGATAGAGGGTGGTTGTTACCTGAAATGAGAAATTATTGATTACTATGGCTGATTTAAATCTTATGATGGGTGTAACGGAGGGCATAATTAAGCCAAAAGTGGTAACGAAGGCACTGCTGATGGTGATGCTGATAGTCGAGAGGGTAGTCGTCGAGCAGTCCCTCCAGAAGAGAGGATCAGACAGGCTGTTGCAGACGTAGGGTTGAGACGCGCAGTTGATGTGGAGGTAACGGTAGAAGGCAAATAATCCATAGAGCTATCAAGAGCGTCGCTTTTGGAAGAAAGTTCACGCGGTAGGTGGTTGCTTTTCCTTTTGAGCTTCTTTGTTTGCTCTTCCATGTGTATAACAGTCGAAGTGTCGATGAGAGAATTTACTGGAAGAAAAAAAGTTCAAGTTAGCTGAATCAAATACTGATGTAGATTGGAAAGGAGCAATTAGATGAGGGACTGGGTTGCTGTCAGCTTTTCATGTTCATGCTAGATAATAGTGGTAGGGTCCACAGTTTGAGAGAAAGAGAGAAAGAGTGAACAGAAGAATCAGATGCGAACATAGTGATTATAATGGGTAAGAACGATGAGGCTGAGTAGAATTTGCCTCTAGGCATGTACAAGGGCAAAGGGCAAAGGGCCCCCATGGCACCAAATTGACGTTAGGTGGAGGAAGTAGGATATTACGGGGGAATTATGTAAGAAAAGAAGGAATTTTACAGCAAAGAGAGGCAAGAAAAGACAAAAATACGCGAACATCGCACACAAAAACTATGAAAAACATATGTTAGCTTCAGTAACTTCACACTTGAAGTATCTTGCTTACCTTAAAAGTATGATTTCTATGTGCGTATGAGTAGAAACCTAACCTTTTCGCACAGTCTATTAATTTTGTTGTTCGATTGAACTTCATAATTATGTCACTTACCACTAAACAACGTAAGAGCTCACGTTCACTGATAATACTACCCGCATAAACAAACGAAGTGAATGAACCGTTTTTTACGGTGACTCCTCCCTAGGTGGCCACCCACCACAACGTCTATGCTGTTCAGCAGCAATCTAATTCACTAATATAGCATCAAAACAATTTATTTCTTCAGAACCTAACCTCAAAGCATGCAGGAAATTTTCCACAAAAAATACTTGTGATAAGCTCAGCCTGACAATGTCCAGCAAACTTAATGAATTATTTGGGGGAATCCTTATTACAAGGATATGAATGTGCAGACCGCGTTGCTGCAAGTCTAGGATGGAGGAGCAGTAAAAAACCGTGTTCGAGGCTTTATCTTTGTGAAAATTGATTTTAAAAATTTATTTGTACAATAAATACTTGTGACAAGCTAGCCTGGCAATGCGCAGGAAATCAAATCAATTATTTTGAGTAGTTCATACTATAAGAGCATGAATATATAGTCCGCGTTGCTGCAAGCCTAGGATGGACGAGCAGTAAAAAACCGTCTTTGAGGCTTTGCCTGTACGAAAATTGATTTTAAAAATTTATTTCTGCAACAAATACTTGTTACAAGCTTAGCCTGGCAATGCGCCGGAAATCTAATCAATATTTTTAAGGACTTCATACTACAAGAGCATGAATGTGTAGGCCGCGCTGCTGCAAGTCTAGGGTGGACGAGCAGTAAAAAACCGTCTTCGAGGCTTTGCCTATGCGAAAATTGGTTTTAAAAATGTAGTTTATACAAAAATACTTTTTATAAGCTTCGTTGATCTTAGTTCAGTTATAAGCTTTGTTAGAGTAACTAGGAGAGCTAGAGAGAAAAGCATGCGAGTCATTTACTACCTCGAGGAGAAGAGATGAAAGGTGCCCCTTGGAGGTTAGGTATCGGAGGAAGAAAAATAGAGAGTATTTGAGAAGTAAGAAACTAAACAAACTACTAATCGCAAGCTCAGAAAAGAGCACAGATGCACTAACAGTGCACACAAGCATTTTACGTTCAAATGCACACTGGAAACACTCTTTTAGCAGCACTTCCGAAGCCTAAGTAATTAGTCCTTTACCATACCTTTGTCTTAGATTATCTTCATTGCAAGATTTCCTGAAAGAACTTTTCTATTACTCCATACGGTGATGTACCAGTCCTGTCTATTGAGCTACCAATTATCTGCAAAAGTTCTTCATACACGCCACAGAATCTTGGGTGAAATTAAATCTTCACAACCTAACCTCAACGCACGCACGGAATTTTCCACGCAATACACTTTTACTTATATCAATACACTATCCTGCAGCAGTATATCAGAACACAAGTAAACCATTTGAACTACCATTAATAAATTAATGATTAGGACATGCATACGGTGAGAGTTACTGCAGTCCCTGAACCCTTAACTATCGCGAATGTATGTAAACGACGAAACCGCCGTATTGCCTTACCGGTTTCAACTAGCCAATAGTCTGCCACGCGTCTATTTCATCGATACGATATGCATGCGCATAAACGACACCATCTCTCGTTGACAGTTATGAATAAGAATTATACTTTTCTTGAATTATTAAATTAATTATAAAATATTTAAGTAACATTTCTTTGCATAACAGTACTCAGATAGCTTGCTAATGCAATATTAAACCGACGTACCTTATTTGTGAAATTATTGCTGCAAGGTTATGAAAGTATAGGCTGCACTGGTTGATACGTTGGGTGAAAGAACAGTAAAAAACCGTCCTTGCGGATCTGGCTTTGTGGAAAATAAATACAAATATTTTTTGTAAGCTTAGATTCATAATCTACTGTATATATTTTCTATTATTTTAAGTATTTTTTAGTATAAGGATAAGAATGTGTAGGCCGCGTCGCTGCAAGTCTAGGATGGACGAGCAGTAAAAAACCGTCTTTGAGGCTTTTCCTTTGTGAAAATTGATTTCAAAAATTTATTTATAAAATCAATACTTGTGACAAGCTTAGTCTAACAATTTCCCGGAAACCTAATGAATTATTTGGAGGAATCCTTATTACAAGGACATGAATATGTAGGCCGCGTTGCTGCAAGTCTAGGATGGACGAGCAGTAAAAAACCGTCTTTGAGGATTTTCCTTTGTGAAAATTGATTTTAAAAATTTATTTGTACAATAAATACTTGTGACAAGCTTAGCCTGATAATGTGCTGGAAATCCAATCAATTATTTTGAGTATTTCATACTATAAGAGCATGAATATATAGTCCGCGTTGCTGCAAGCCTAGGATGGACGAGCAGTAAAAAACCGTCTTCGAGGCTTTAGCTTTGTGAATATTGATTTTAAAAATTTATTTGTACAATAAATACTGGTGATAAGCTTAGCCTGACAATGTGCCAGAAATCAAATATATTATTTTGAGTATTTCATACTACAAGAGCATGAATATATAGGCCGCGTTGCTGCAAGTCTAGGATGGACGAGCAGTAAAAAACGCGTGCGCTAAAAACCTGCATGTTTTTTTGTTTTATATAATTAAATTAATTTACGTGTTATTGTTCGTATAGACAGGTGGCCGATTAGCTGATTTTTTATTAACAATTCTTTGACTAATCTGAGGTAAGTTACACTTTTCGAACAGTTTTAAAAACTTTAACTAATTTTTTTATTAATTTTTAACCTATATAAATTGATGGTGTATGTAATAATTAATATTCACATTAATATTGAGTTTGAATAAAAATTGGTAGGTAATATTATAGTGAATATTTGCTGTACTTACCTTTTTGTGCTTACCTGTGCCTGGAAGGTGTTATGAAACGAGCTCAGTTGATACTCGAATCATACGTCTATAGTTTGTAAGTTTTTTTCTCGCAGAGCGAGATTGCTTGCTTTCTCCAAGAGAAAGCTGCATTTATTGTTATATGCAATATAACAATTAACGTTGGAATAACATATATGTTATTCTCATGTACTTCCTTTTTTTAAAAGGAAGATCCAAAGCACAATGTAGTTCGGAATGTAGTTTTCATGATTCATGCACATGATTGAATGCAGTTTTCAATCATGTGTTAAATTTATTGATACATATTCATTCATTTCTTGGAAACGGCATTAATTGTTTTTGCGTTATTACATTGATGAAATGATTTCTCATCTCTCGGACATTTGTTGAGTATCTTATTGTTGATGGATTACCTCCTGAATTTAATGTCTCAGCAAATGCTGCTGCATAAATGCCACAGCTTGTACCATCAGGTTGCTGAACTAACATTGGTTCGAATACAATGTTATTTTGATGAATTTCGCCGAAACGATTATTAATGTATCGCATTTCAACTTCTACTAGTTGATAATTAGTCAGTTCAGGTAAACTGTCATAAACATGAATAATTCTTCCATCAAAATGAAGACACCTCCAATGATCAATATATGATCCTCCAATTATTTGTATACTAGGAGAATCTATTCGTTGATACGCTCCAATGCAGCCTGAACATACAAAACGCTTTGCGTTATGAATGATGAGTCGGGTCTTATCAACATTCGTATAAAGGCATCCATGGAGTCATCGTTTAACTTACTGCTTATAGGCCGCACATTTTCTATTATTACATCATCTGGTAGTTCTCTTTCGTCCATGAATTGGACGAATGCATGAATATCTCGTTCTGTTAAATCATGATTATCATGTGACACAAACATTACGTCAGGGATTACTGTATTCTTCGTTTTATTTTTCAAAGTATTCTTCTTCATTTTTCTACCCAATAATAAATCTCTTACCTTACTCCGCAAGATATTCCTATTTTCTAATTGAGTAGTGTTTCTAACAAGTTTCTTTGTAGCTATTATTTTTAGCTCTTTTACTGTTCTGTTTTTTACACTTTCAATCATGGATTTACTTATATTTGTTTCAATATTTGCTATGTCATCTTGAATGCTTTTATTTGAAAGTAGTTTCATAGTTGGTTCACCATTATTTAGCTTTTTTCTTTTCTTTTCTAATATTGCATCATCCGTATATTTTGGATTTCTGATAGGCATTTTTCTATTGTGACGACTGTCCAAAATCTCTGGTAACATACAATCCATATAAAATCTTATAAGTTGTTTCTCCAATTTTTCTTTCCAAAATTCATGATCAACGTCAATTTCATAATATTCCCTGCTCAATGGTGTGTGAATAACGAAGAGACAATGATCCCTATGGGTAATATGCAACTGTCCTTGAATTTGGTAATAATATTTATGAAGTTTATTAATTACTTTAACATTCTTTTTATTAAAAATTTTTCTAAGATCTGGTATTTCAAATATCGCTTTTTTAGCTGTCATATTGGCAGCTTTAAAAGGACTTTTAATTTCCAGTATCCAATCATCATCAATTAATCCGTCTGGAGTCGTACCTAAACATGCATGATGTTCATCAATAAACAGTCCACATGGTTTGATAAAAACATTTCGCTCTTTTTCAATCATTTCCTTAGCTATCTTTTCTTGATCTAGCCCATACATTATTGCTTTATTATCATGAGGTATTGGGGGATATAAAATTTGTTTTACTCTTGTTGCACAGTTTGTAGAAGTATTCCACGTGCATGCAAGATGAAAGTTTGATGAAGTGAGTAAAGTCTTTCGTACCGCTTTCCAAGTATGACTGTCATTTTGTTTGCGTGTTTCTAATTCTAGTTGTTTTCTATTCATTTTATTTTCTCTTAATTTTTGTATCCAATTATTCCTTAAATTTAGTATTTGTTGATTTGATTTATCAGCATCTTCATGATTTACTCCATAAAATTTTAATGCATTTTTTGGGGCTGTCAAGTACTTTCTTTTTTTTCCGTTTGCTTTATTTGCTCTTCGCCTTTGCTGCGTTTGTATTAGCTTTAGTTGTCTTTTTTTTTCAACATTTCGTAAAAGTGCAGGTACTTTTTTATTCATGGTTTTATGTAACTCAGTCAGTGATTGTTGTGTATTAAAGTGTACAACTTTAGCTATCACTCTTGTTTCATAAGAACTTTTTTGGCTAAACAATATTCTTTTGCCACCTATTCCATGTGATATTACCGAATTTAATAATTCAGCCTTATTGTTGGATACTTTATGCAAAAGACTTTCACTTTCGTTGCTCAAATATTCAATCGCTTCCATTACTTTTTCATACAGATTATGAATATTTAAGGTTTTAACTAAGTCTGTGTCTTTTGTATTGCAAACATCGCCACGTTCTTTGCATTCTTTATGCTCACCAAAAATATGGCTAGGGATATTTAGAATATCTTTTCTTAATTCTTCTATTTTCTTTTCCCATGGTATTGTTTCACTAATTCTTTTGTCTATTACTTCTTCAACTCTTTCTCGAATATCTGTAATTTTTTTTTTAACAATAGTTCGTGCAGCAACAAAACCTTTAACTCTTTTCTTTTTACCTTGCGTTGTTACCGCTACAATTCGTAATTTTTTACATAAATTACGAAGTAAATGAATAGTACACAATATACGAGATACGACAATATTGTGATCCAAATAAACGTTATTATCAACCAAACTTTTATACACGCTACTATCGCCATCTGTAATTATAGTTTCATATATAAGTCCATGTATTTCTACACTACACTTGAAACCTTCTAATATTATATCCGCTTCCATGGCTGTTGAAGGCGCATTGCTATCCCAGTTTTTGAAGCAGATGTGTTTTCTTGGAGTCATTCCTTTATTATGTGCCCGAGCACAAATGACACAGTACTTATTTCTAACGCCAAAAAATAATACTTTGCCAGTATACCATCCAGTTATAGAAGCCATACCGGATAACGAATTATAGTTCGTTCCGAAGCTTCGTTTACCCCAAGAGCCATCTGTAGCAACTTTTGTATATGGAATACCAGCAGAGGTAAGATCACCTCTTTCTATTGCAAGCCTTTTCTCTTCATCGCCTGCTTCTTTCATAAGTTTTTCAGCTGTTTTATGGAATTCCAACATTAAACGATCTTGATAACTTGTATATGATCTATCGTTTAAGCAATGCACATTTATGCCTGCCAATATTTCATTTAATTGCGTATGGCCAACACCATTTGTAATTGTTGCTGCTACACTTGCAGTATTTAGATCCATATATCGTGGGTCATCTGTAGGCTCTGACGAAATATATATTTCATACTCGCAAGTTGTACATTTAAATCTTGTTATTAATCCTACATATACACTTTTATTCTGTATAAATTTCCAATCTTCGTAAGAGCAATTTATGTCGTTTGTTAGATGATCCTTAAATGCTTGGTACGTTTTGTCAAAAACGTGCTGCAATTGTACGATAAAGCGAGTCAACTCTTCATCATTTTCTGATGACTCATTATCTTGGACATCAGCGTTATCGCATTCTTTGTTGCTTTTTTCAACGGCATTAATTATTTTAGGAATAATTTTGTCCTTACTATCTTTACTCTTTTTTACAGATATTTTATTGTACGTTTTTCGTTTAATACTCGCAATAGTATTGCTTCTAATTTCTTTATTTTGCAAAGCACTGTCATTATTTTCACTCGAATAATGTTTTCACTAGTAGCTGTATTCGAATTCTGATCAACCGCATTGGCTTCTCTTCTTGAATTCGATTGAGCAACACCAGTATTGTCTTTCTTTGAATTACAAATTTTAATAACAGTACCCTTATCAATATTTTCACTAGTAGCTGTATTCGAATTCTGATCAACCGCATTGGCTTCTCTTGTTGAATTCGATTGAGCAACACCACCATTACCTTTCTTTGAATTACAAATTTTAATAGCAGTACCCTTATCAATATTTTGACTAGTAGCTGTATTCGAATTCTGATCAACCGCATTGGCTTCTCTTGTTGAATTCGATTCAGCAACATCACCATTACCTTTCTTTGAATTAGAAATTTTAATAACAGTACCCTCATCAATATTTTGACTAGTAGCTGTATTCGAATTCTGATCAACCGCATTGGCTTCTCTTGTTGAATTCGATTCAGCAACACCACCATTACCTTTCTTTGAATTAGAAATTTTAATAACAGTACCCTTATCAATATTTTGACTAGTAGCTGTATTCGAATTCTGATCAACCGCATTGGCTTCTCTTGTTGAATTCGATTCAGCAACATCATCATTACCTTTCTTTGAATTAGAAATTTTAATAACAGTACCCTCATCAATATTTTGACTAGTAGCTGTATTCGAATTCTGATCAACTGCATTGGCTTCTCTTGTTGAATTCGATTCAGCAACACCACCATTACCTTTCTTTGAATTAGAAATTTTAATCGTAGAATCCTTATCAATATTTTGACAAGTAGCTGCATTCGATTTGTTATGAACTGTACTGACTTTTTTTACTAAATTCGACTGAGTTACATAAGAGTTGTGATTATTTTGAATGGTACATCCACTGCCTTTTTTAGAATCGCAAAGTTTTTTAGCAGTAGCCATATCTAAATTTGAATTATGATCAAGCGCATTGCTTTTTCTTTTCAAATTTGATACAATCACGTCACAATGACTTTTGCGGACAATTAGTGGACCAATGCTCTTATTAGTAACTTTCTTCGATTTAAGAATAGCCTCATCGGCTTTTCTTTCCGAGTTCGTTCGAACATTATTATTTGCATATTGATGTTGATGAGTGATTGAACTATAGATATTTTTATTACAAACTTTAGCAATCAAATCATAATTATCAGAAACCGCACTTTTTTCTTTTTTACTGTCGCAATGTTGATCGAAACTGTCATTAAAATAGGAAACTTTATTTATACAATTTGATACGGAATTCGTTACTGGATGATTATTGAACAATGGACCGTCGGTATCTTTGTGCAAATCGTCACTATGTGGATTGATATGTTCATTAAAGTCTACATTTCTAAATTGCACATTGCAATGATCAACATTGTCATTGACAATTCTATTTGAATTATAATCAATAGCATTTAATGATTCAATGGACTTTAATTGAACAGTGCTATTATTTTCGTGATGATTAAAATAATCATCTTCATTTGTTAATTCAGATAAGTATTCAATTTTGTTGCGGTCTTTAATGTTACATTTTTCTTTATTTATAGTGTTCGATTGCTCATCATCCGAAACTTGTATAAATTCATACAAAGTTATTTCTGTATGTTGTTCACTTTCGCTATCAACATTTTCAATCGTTAAAAGTTTATTATCATCAACTACATCACTACATTGGCTAAGATTTAATTTTGCCGTATTCTTAACATACGACTGCGCTTTCATTCGCCTAGTAAAATATAAAATTTAATTAATTGAAGCACAATTTATATATTTTTAAAAAATCGTATATAAACTACATACAAAGAATAATAAATAAATTTTATTGTTTGTGTTAAATATAGTAGGTTCCCACGAAAAGTAGCAGATTTAAAACAAAGTTTAGAAGACTACCATTATTTACATTGGTACCTATAAAAATTATGTAGTCAAAAATTAGCAGTCGGCGTTTCAAACTTACGAACAAAGCTTGCTGATTTCTTGAATAATAACCCGTGATGTATACTTTATTCTTCCCACAATAATAGTATAGTAAATTTTTGATTTTTTTCTTTATTATTCACCAATTTTGAACCCTTTACGATATCATATATTATAAGAACTATGTAGAGTTATAACCTCAAATATGTCCTCAAATTTGCTAAAATTCGTAGGAACCAACAATTTCAACCACAATGGAATATAAGGTAGAAATCTTCATTTTCAGTACCATACTCAATTGAAACCAAATCATTGTCTCTAAAAAAAAATTATACAGTTACATATGTGTCTTTTTACATAGATGCAAATCAAAAATCCTTTCATTTACACTTTTGAATATCGGCATTCCAAAGTCAATCAAGAATGAAAATTTCTACCAGTACTGTTAAAGATGTAATTTTAAATTCAAAATACGGTTTTCAAAATAGTATACTCATATAATTTTATATAACTAGAGATAAGTTCAACTTTTATGAACTACGTAATTGAAAACATGTTCGTAATATATCTATAATTCAATGTCATACTTTTTAATTTCTCGAACAGAATTTTGTAGTAATAAGATTTTGAGTTAGATTTTCTGCCACGAGTGCGTAAAAATCATGCCAAAGTAGCGATTTTTTAGGTTAGCATGACATAAAATGTTATATACATTTCTGTACAAGAACAAACTTTAAATTAAAAGGAATACATGTATTTTTACTTAAACTTAGACAGATTTTGCTTATTTGAATGTAAAATATCAAAGCTATAAAAAAAATTATTCAAGAACATTAACCTAACCTTTTGTAATCAGTGTTTAAGAAAATGTAAAAGGTCAGACATAACCCTATAAAGGTTATGCCTCGATGGTAACCTTATTTTACTATCAATGTTATTATTAAGGTTAGTTCTGAACGTATTTATTAAACCGGATTTTGTGATTCTCCTTATCTTTAATGTAAATTAATTGTATTGAAATGTACATACTTTTTACGCCAAACATGGCAACGAGACTGTTTACGAGATGGGTATTGCTTCCGATTTGCAATTGGTTTCTTCTTCGGCTTTTCCATGTAATGATATTATTACAAAAGTAACAACAATACGATTCACAAGACGAAAATATGGTTCAAGAGAAGAAACGCATTACTTGTGTCCGTAGTCAGCTTACATCAGGTAAACCTAATACACACTGGGTGTGCGGATAGTAGCGCCCTCACTTAGTATTCCCGCCACATGTTAAAACTTAGGCAGATATGACATAGAATAGTGCAAGCGGACGCCATGAGCGACTTAGTTCCATCTTTTCCATAAAAGCAGGCTTTCAACATATAATCAGCGCCAATCCTTCCCTCTAATTACATTCACGAAGTAACTTTATCCTATTGAAGGCACTGAACAGCGACGACAACGGCTTTGCAATGGAATTTCTATTATGTATTATACAAACAGCAGTGCGCTATTCAGTATCTAATTTTTTGTTTTTTTTTGTGTTTTCAGTCGCATACCCCTTCGGTATTAGCGACTCTCATTCCCTGCGTTTTGCGAGTCTTGAATTGGTGCATTGAGTCCACTATTCAGCAACTTGCAAATCCGGAAGGGAACGGGGACCTACACTATTATGTACAGTGGACCGATTTTAAAGTTTAATAGCTCAAATTAAAGCTCTTATCTTCTACTTTTTTACTAACTCATCTAAAGTTGAAGTTTCTCATGCGATACGCTATATATATGCTTCTCAAAATTAGCATAAAACGATCAACTTGAGAAGAACATATCCAACATATAATCGGTCCGTTGGATCAGAAGGTACGAGGATTTGAAAAAAGGCAAATTTCGCTTATTTCCGTGAAATCACTCGATTTTGGCAAATACAGAGATTTTTCCCTTTTTTCAAATGCTTCAAACTTTTGATCCAGTTGTGCGTTTTCAATGTTTAGTTGCTCAAATTAAAACTCTTTTCTTCTACTTTTTTGTTAGTTAGTCCAAATTTTTTTATAAAATATATTGTGCTATATACATGCTTTCAAAAAATGATTTACTTGAGAAGCATATATATAGCTCACCACATTAAAAATTTTGAATCTAGACTTATTTTTAGAAAAGTACAAGAAAAGAGCTTTAATTTGACGTATTGAAGGTTGCAAATGGATGCTTGGATCAAAAGTTAGAAGGATTTTGAGAAGAAAGCGTTAAATTGGCTATTTTCGTAAACACCCGAAACAGAGTTCGTTGTCTTCAAATGTGCGTATCTTCTGATCAGTGCATCCGATCCAGAAAAATTTTTATGCAAATTAAAGGTCTTTTCGAGTACATTAAGACTGTGCATATGAAAAAAATTTTAAAAATAATTATACAGTAGATATGTCCCGTTATTTAATTTTTAGAGCAAAAAACGCGGTGATTTTTTTTCGGTTTTTCGCCTGTAGCTCTTTGTTGGCATAGGGTTTTGACTAAGCACACATCGGTTTATTGTTTGAAATGAGCTACCAAACAAAACTAGCATAGTCCGATAGGTGTGCCCTCAAAAATAAAAAAATGCGATTTTTGGACCGACTTGTGTAACACTTTCTGGTGGATTTCCACATAAACATTTGAATATAATTATATTAAAATGACATATAAAATTGCATCAAAATATATATAGAAAGCGGATATCTATGGCTCTCGACCAATCTCGGCGCATGTGTAGAACATGAGTCAATCACATACAATCTTGATATGCTTCACAACATCCGATCATGACTTTTCCAGTCATTAAATTTTAAAGGAGGACTCTTGTTGCACACTAATAATTGAATAATTGAAAGTCGTGACATTGTTGCTACTTATTACTATACGGAGCCAATAAATAATTGTACTATAATATATTGAAGATTGTTAAGTTATATTCAAATAAGTAAGTAAATTAAAGTGGAAATGGTAGTCTTCAATAATTTTTTTATTATTAAGAAAACTGACAAATGATCTTAAATAATACCTTAATAATCTAATCATATTTTGGTGAATCCACTACAAAAAAATAAAATTTATGTCTAAAAGAGGAAATATATATGTATCCTTCATGTTGTAAATAGATGAATAATTTCATAAAATAAGAATGATCTTGACAAGACACGAATCATCGAATTAACACAAATGTTTTGAATTCATTATTTCAATTACAGTTTACAAATAATAATCCAACATTTAGCACATTTTATTCATTAAGAAACATTGAAAATTACCTCTTTATATTTCAAAGCTTTTAAAGACTAATAGACCTTATAAATACGGTAGTGCAAAAAACCCGACAGAGGTGTCGAAAAAATTTACCATTTAACAAAAATTCTTCTTGAACTGATTGTATTGAATAATACTAAATTTTTTCAGCTTTTTAGATTTCATTTAAAAACTACTAAATAAAATTGAACTGTTAACAAAATTTGTTTTCTTGAGCAACTGAAAGCATATTTTTTATGTTACAAAAAACACGTTGTTAACAGTAAAAGAACCTTCATAACTAAAATTACATTTCTTATACGAAAATGAATGCATTTTCTAAAAAATAAAGTGATGTACAACCAAAATGTAAAATAAGAATTGATTCATTTTACCAACACCGAGTATTACAAGCATCTGTATTAAATCATATACAACCGGTTTAAGTATCTGGATTGTACTATTTAAAAAATATATTAAACAATATAGCGAACATGAAAAATTCTATACGAAAGGAGAAGATATGAGCGAAACAACAAAAATTTGTATCCAAATTTAAAATCTATAAACAAAAAGAAGAAGTACTTTGCTAGTCATTGCAACTGATGCTCGTATTCATGGATGCAATTAAAATTTGTACAGATATTTTGTAAATTCAAGGATGTATTGGATATACAGTGTTATTCCAAAATGAATTTTTTCATATCAACTGAAGATAATTATTGATACAGAATATTTTTCAGAAACATTAACTAGTTAAACAGTGACAAATATTTATTTTAACGCAAAGAACTTTGTTATACTTTAATCGAATAAAAATAAAAAAATTTTGCATTGTTTTTACTGTTTTGGTGCTAAAATTGTATATTTTCGACATTCACAGAAAACGGTGCAAAATTTTTAATTTAATTCGATTGAAATTTAACAAAGTATTTTTAACGAAGTTGTCGTAGTTGTAATTTCCATATATTAGTCATAAGGAGATACTGATACACGTCCGGTAGGTATTTGTCGTTGCAGTCGACAAGTATTCTGATGTTTACCAAAGGTTTTTTACTTCATGAGGTAAATTACAAGATCATAAAAAATAAATTGCCTCGAAATTCGTTGTAGAGACGGACCATGCTGCATTTTACTGGATCGGGATGGTTTGTTTATGTGACCTACATACAAAATAAATTATATTAAGATGGTTTAACGAATACATGATTATTTTTTATAAATCGAAATACTTATCAATTATTGAGTAAATTTCCTGTTATTAACTGCAATAACGGTAGCCTCTGAAATAGATATGTGTAAACGGCTACATTTGATGGACACCAGACGATTTCAATGTAGCCCTGAGACGAGTCGTGGATGATGGGTAGAGAACAACTTAAAAAAATTGTACAACTTTTACTCTGAAATATGAATCTTTAACAAAAAAATGATAATTCTTACCAAATATCATTATGTTGACTGCAACAATATTTTCCTTGGTTGTGCGTAACAGCATCATTATGGCGAAAACTTCTACCAACATCAGTAATCTGTCTCATCATAACTCGTCTGTGATGATGTATTAATGTGATGATAAAGTGATTTACAATAGATGAATGCTTACGTAACACTTGCATTATATCACATGATTTTTTGAACATGATTAATTTATCTTCAAAATGAAGACAAATAAAATGGTAATAAACAATTCTGATAATAGCACTGCGTGACCTACATTCATAGTTATGCCACGAACATTTGTGAACTAAGACTCTATATGCTTTGCCGAAAAATACTACTTAGGTCACTGTAAATGTACTGACAGACTACTCAGGTCACTATAAATGTACTATTCTGTTTTATCATTTAAAAAAGGTCCTCCTACGCTTCTTCATATGAGACGCAACCAACTTCTTTGAAGTTGGTCTTCGTCTCCCCAATAAATAAATATAAAAATTTATAATTATTTGTCAGTACTGGTTTCAAGTTGTACATGAAATGCAGTTGAATATTATATTTCATTAAGAAGATAGCATTAATATTTTTATTTTAGAAGTACACGAAAACAGAATGCCAATTAATTAATCTTAATAGCTTTGCATGACCATGTGCACACTTAAACCACGAATATCAGTTATCTGAGAATTGCTGTGCTCAGGTGTTTATATACGCCGAGTCGTATAGCACTTCATCAGTCACTGATAATGTTCTGCTATCTTTCTTATCATTTAAAGAAGCTCCTCCTACGCTTCTTTGCGTGAGACGCAACCAACTTATTTAAAGTATCTTCGTCCCCCCGATAAATAAACACAACAAAAATTATGAATTATTTGTTTATACAATTTTGTACTAGTTTAAAATTATATATGTACTATCATTAAATATTAAATTCTTTTCATTAACAAGATAACATTCAAACTTTGATCATAATGGTATAATAATTAATTGCTTCATTAATAGCTTCATAATAATTATTAGATAGGACTTACTATGGATCTAGGTACTAAGATATAGGATCCAGAAGCAGACAGATGCAATCATATAAAATGAAACTATACGAACTATACGAAACTTATGTTTTCAAGCGTTTTCTCATTATATTGTTCAACATATAAGAACCCACATTAAACAAACTAAACATTACGGATTATTTTCAATGTATTTTAAGATTATAATCTGCAAAGATGCTCTATGCATCTACGCGCAGGTGATTCATTTTTGAAATTTATTATTACTTAGTACATTTTATAAAAATTGAAGACGTTACTCTAGAAAAATATATACATTCAAATCAAATTATTTAACAAATTAATGAATCTGCAAAGATGCTCGATGCATCTATACGTATGTAATTAATTTTTTTAATTTAGGATTATCGTAAGCGTTTTTTAAAAATTGAAGACGTTACTCTATATAAATATATACATGCAAATCAAATTACTTAACGAATTAAGTAATGAGTAAAGATGCTCTGTGCATCTACACGCATGGAATTAATTTTTGAAATTTATGATTATCGTGAGCATTTTTTCAAAATTGAACACGTTACTCTATAAAAATATATGCATATAAATCATATTACTTAACAAATTAATTAATCTGCAAAGATGCTCTATGCATCTATACGCATGTAATTAATTTTTTTAATTTAGGATTGTCGTAAGCGGTTTTTAAAAATTGAAGACGTTACTCTATATAAATATATACATGCAAATTAAATTACTTAACGAATTAAGTAATGAGTAAAGATGCTCTGTGCATCTACACGCATGGAATTAATATTTTAAATTTATGATTATTGTGTGCATTTTTGTTAAATTGAAGACTTACTCTGCAGACACATGTGATGTATATAATACAGATTAAATTACTGCACATTTCAAGTAGTTTGTCCAGATGCTCCATGCATCTATACGAATGTAATGAATTTTTTAAATGGACTATCATTGCAATTTTACATAGACGTTACTTTTCAGAAATGTCTTGTGCATATATATACATATACATTAATTATTTATTCTTTTACTATTAATTAAACAAGAGTAGTGACTTGCAGCAAACGAAAATTCGAATATGTAAGTTGTGTTCTGCACAAACCAGAGATGCTCTATGCATCCTGAAGCAGTGCTGAAGTGCACAAATTTAATACTTATTTCTTTCGTAATTTATTGTATATTATTATTTATTATAATTACCTATTAAGCCAATGAAGTAAATGGAAGATTGTTCAAAAATTTTAATTTAATCAATGACTTTATTCCGTAAAGATGCCCTGTGCATTTATATGGAGATTGACTTTTTAACAAATAAATCCATTCTTGACTGTTTATGATATTATAACCAAGTTGCATTTAGTATTAAGAACAAAATATTACATTACATTCAATGTATATAAAGATTGTTCTCTACTTGGATGCTCTATGCATCTAAACGTAAATTTATGCTTTATTGTAAAAATAGCCTACGTGTTCAATTTATACTTGAAAAATTGTTTTATATTATAAGTAGATCATATTAAATAATTAATTGTAAATCGTCTTTTAAAAAAGTGATAGCCTTTGGGTCTAAGCATTTCAAATGTGATTCTGATTGGTTGCCATAATTAATTGTTCATTTCTAGTGCTAGTATCAAAACATAACCCATGTCGTGAATGAACCTTGATTGCTCATGTAAACAAATTAGGTAATTTTATTTTACTTCCAAGTACTGTTGTATCTATTAAATTGTATCTGTAGTTTATGATTTATACATTTAAAATTTTTTATTTTTTTAATTATTTTTTTACGACAAGGAAAACTTTTCATTTCATTTATGTTTCTTTTGATGCTGTAGGAGATATCTTGTCGAAGCAAATTTGCGTCCACAATGGCACTCTGGTTTACCATTGCATTTTTCTAAATGCTTAACAAGAGTTCTTTTCAAAAGTCGTAATCCACATTTTTCACAATTTACTTGTTTGTTGTCTATGTGCATTTCTGTAACATGACGATTAAGATTACTTTTAGTAATTGATTTATCACAAAACTCGCAAAAGATTTGTTCTTCTGTTTTTTTCCCCTTAGTTTCAACATTTACTTCAGCATGCATTTGATTGTAATGTATAATCATGTTTTTCTTCCGCATAAAGGTTTTACCGCATGTTTTATTTTTACAGACAACTGGCTTAACATTATGAATCTTAACATTATGTTCAGTTAATTGTTTACGAGTGTAGATGTGACTACCGCTAATGCAACCATCCACAACACATCTGTAACTTTTTTTGTTGCTAGGTGCCAACTTTTTTTTCTGTATAGGTCGTTTTAAAATTTCCTCTACAGTTAAGCGTCCTCTATTTTCACAATTACAAATTGTTACAGAGGATCTTGCAATGGAGGCTGGGGTACCATAATTAATGGCTTCGGCAATAGTTACACCGTTATTTATAACAGCGTGCAAAACACATTCACTTATATATATCAAATCACCGGCTTCCTGAACATAAAACTGGATAGGGATGTCCCATTGTTTCAATAAGTTTGGACTAATAATAAGTCCAGGCTTGTGAAATAGTTCACATTCTACGTCTGGATTTATTTTCTTAGCCAATTCTTTCGAAAATTGTAGTGGAATGAAAGCATATACTTTTGATTTTCCACTTAATGATAAATTTATGCTTGGTAGATCCCCATCTTGATTGTGAAATACCGTAGCACTGCCAGGTCCTGAAATATACCACATGGGTGAAGTTACACCCTTTACATTTTCTGTGCTACTTTCATTGATGGTTGATTTAGAAAAATTCAGCTTCGTTTGTCCATTCGGAGCTACGAGACTATCTCTACCATACAATGATGTAAACTGACCATTCTTACTTTGACTAAAAAATGTATCGAAAATTCTCAAACCATAGTCATTGTCTGATTCATGAGGATAACGTTTCAGAAATTCTGAACCTTCTTCATTCATTTTAATCAGATCTTGTAGGTTTTGATTTTTTTTCGATTGTAAGCAAAGCTCGTGAATATCGGTTTTCACAACATAAACTTTCTCTTTTAAAACAACAATTTTATTGTGTTTTAAATGAGCAGTTATGTCAATACTGTCATTATGAGACAGTACAGATTTAAATACAGTAACAGGAACTCTATTAACCGTATTTTGCATATTTTCAATATATTGCAAGGCTTTTTGCAAGTTCATATTTTTCACAATACGAACAAAATCTGTTCGCAGAATATTACTCATAGATGTTGAATTCATCGTAGTGAGAGCCAGCCCTAAAAATAATATTTACTTTTCAAGTTTACAGAATAACAAATAAACCATAGTATAGAATATTAATACTGCTAGTAATTCGTAGACACACAATTGGTTCAAAATGTCCTCTCGTTTTTTTGAGGAATATCTTTAAGAAAAAAATTGCCTATTATTGCATACACTTTTGGTTTGGACAACGAATGAACAACAAAATTAAGTTTAGAAAACAGATTGTAATCATGTTCATTAGTAATAGCAGTTATTAGTAAATCACATTTATTTTCTAAACAAAAAACCTTTTCAATATTGCATTTGAGATTTAAAACGTGATGGATTTAGATAATCTTTTTCTTACGGATATTTAACAAAAAAACTAGAGAAGCAATAAAACAATGTATCGAGAACCGATATTAAATTGCCGATCCCTATTTATTCAAAGTAATTATATAAAGGACAATTATAAATTGTAAAGGGAACTATTAACTAACTGTACACAGTCATGAGACAATTGTACTAACTTTACAAAGATACTTTTGAAGTCATGTTGGGGGACTAACTCTGGTATAAATATTTCAAATTTCTTGATAAAAAAATTTTCATAGATAAAATATCATAATATATTTGTGGGGCTGAGTATCAGAGTAGGATGTATCTATGTCTATGTATGCGTGTGTAAGTGTAGACGCGCAGCGTCGCTAGCAGTGAAGCCAAAAGGGACAGAATACCAGAGCGGCAATGTAAAAAATTCAAAATCGATGAAAAAAAAATGTCACGGAAGTGTTTTCACTATTATTGTAGAATTATGTTGAAATTAAAAGAAAGAAAGTTACTATAAGGAAATTAATTTTCCGTATAAATTAAAATTATGAAAAATAATGGAAGTTTGCGGTCACGTCGTCATTGAAATTGAAAATAAAAATAATTTAGGCTTTGAAGGCAATTAAAAACTGCTGCATAATACATAATGTATCATAACGGATCATGTTTAAATTCGTTGAGCAAGATAAAAGTCAAAAATAGCATTAAAAATAGTGTAATTAGAAAAAAATACGATTAAGGCGTTTTTCCACTAGCCACTACAATTAAGATTTTAGGATTAATATAGTGCCGATAAAAAACCATCAAATAATCAATACAAGATAATTTTATAATGTTGTTTAATGATTTATACGCTTAAAAACAACAAGGTTGTAACAAAATAAATTAATAAATTAATTAAAAACCGATGCAACATGCAAGCCTGTTTTACACTATTTTGAAAGTGATGTGCTATATCTATATGTATACATGCATACATGCACACCGAGGTTTAGGTTAGAGTGTTAGACTCGTTATCACAACACAATTTTAAACTCTGATACTTGCTGATGATTTCGGCTGTTGCACAGTGCATTTTACTTTAATAAAAGGCAATTACTTGCTGTTTATGCAGATAAATCCCCACTGATTCAGGAATATGTGAAACTGGGAGTAAAATTGAACAAAATTGAAAAGAATCATGATCACACGAAAGCTCTTCTCAGAGTAGATTTAGGAAAGGAATTGACAGCTTACATCCAATTTCTTCATGACTGTGGTTTGCCTGCTTACTGTTTAGATGATGTTATAACGAGAAGTCCAATGGTTTGAAAAGAAGACATGGATGGTATCAAAAGTAGAATTAGATATTTAAGAGCTCATAATTTTTCCCAAGAAAGTATAGCAAGAATTGTCACAAGAAATCTTACATGGCTTTTTTGGGCCACAAAGCACATAGATGAGAGGCTGGGACATTTTCAGAATGAGTTTAAATTGGTTGGACCTGAGGTACGAGCTTTAGCAACCAAAGCTCCATAGCTGATTACATACAATATAAAAAACATTCATGAAAATACATTTGCAATTAGAGAAGAAATAGGATTTTGTAAGAAGGAAGTAAAGCTTCTTCTCTTGGATAAGACACGTTTGTGGATGAACAGTAAGTTGATGAATAAAGTGCAATAATTATTAATAATAATAGTATTTAATTTACATTATATTTTAATATATTTTCAGCTCGGGAAAAAATTGTAGATTCTTTTGGCTATCTTCATAACACCATGAAATTGCCACACCTAACTATAATTTCAAAAAAGTAGTTTAAACAATAGACATGAGTTTCTTCTTGAATCGAAGAAGGTTCAGTACGATTCTACGAAATCAGGCTACATTGCTCCAAAATCAATATTTATAATAAATTTCGTTGTAAATACATGTAAGCAAGTCAATTATAATTTTTCAAATAATTTATTCACATCATTTTCACAAAAACATTTGAGGTATTTCTGTATTTGGTACGCAATTTTACAACTATATTCACCGTTTTCGTAATATCATTCACTGCATCTTCCAATATTATTTTTTTTGTAATTTGTGAATCTTGTTAAAAAAGTCATACTTGCACCCTGCACTTTGATAAAAGGATTAAAAATAAAATTAAAGTTTCAAGAGGCTTGTGACTTTCATTTTTTTTGAGATTTATTTACAATGTGCTATGAAGTGTTTCAAATCAATCATCAGCGCATCCAGTACAATGAAAATACTCGTAAATTCGACATACAAAATAAAATATTATGTACGAATAAAGTTTTGACTATTGAAAATAAATTTTATTTTGACTAGCAGATCTTAACTGAATTTACCTAGTTCTATTTTCTATGGTACCGAATGGTACAGAAAAGCATTTATAATAAAAGTGACTTAAAATTTCAAGATATTTATATTTTGATCACAATCAGAATCAGAACTTCCAAAACAACAGACTAAATCATTCCAACAACAGGCAGACAATCAGAATACGTTTAATAAATCCGATAATTGAGATGATGGAGATGACTGCAACAGTGATAAGTGCAGAAGGAGGATCTAAATAAAGGCCGAGAATTTTGTGGATGCCCAAAGGGTGCAAATTCTGATTGTAATTTCTTTAAATGCGCTGATGCACAATTACTGGCAGTTACGGAGCAGGTTGAGGAGATGTTTACCAAGGCAGAGGTGGTTACGGTGAAGGCTACAACAGTAAACAAAAATAAACTTTAAATTAAAGTGAATTTCAAGATATTTATATTTTGATAATATAAAAAGTGATTCGTGTTTGTTATTGTTATATTTGATTTTTAAAAAATTGTTATTTTCACTGTATGAGGGAAATTAAATTTTTTAGCAAAATTTTTTATTATTTTCAACAAGCAAATATGCAAATTAGTGAAAAAAAGTAGAAAGTTTATTGTAAAAAAACTGATACTTGATGTTGATTGTGTAATTCGTTTATTCAGCATTGACTGACATGTTCTTTGTTTACCTACAATAGTTGTAAGGTACTTAGCGAGCATTATTTTCTTATATCATTTTACACGAATAAAAAACAATGTTTTTATTTTAGAAGCATTTCATTTTCACACATAAATATCAACTTACTCTATTAAACATTAGTTTAATCAACAAGCGGATAAGCTGCATTGTACATATATACTAATTAATACAACGAAACGTGTAAAAATACAACATTTTTTATGATTATTATAGTATTTAATATCTACCTACTTGGAAACATTTATATCAATTTTTATTACTTTGTTACTTCATCATCTAATCATGAAAATTCTTGTCGACAAGTTGCTTGAAAATTTTACTTTTTCCATGAATCAATTGTAAAATTTGCTTTCTTTTATGGAGGACGTCTCTTACTGTAAACCATTCTTCTAAAGATGGCAATGATGTAAAGTCGGTATAGTTTGGTAGTGTTGTCTAAAATTTTGTAATGATAATAACATCATTAGTTTGCTTTACAAGGTAAACCTAAGTTCAATGTTAAAACAATAAGTTTTATTAAAAACTTGTAAATGTTAATTCATTTGAAAATGAAAAGGAAATGAGTAATATAATTATTGCATACAGGACAAGTTTTAAAAAATAGTTATAAAAAAAAATTTATTGTTGCATTGTTCAACTCAGGTTTATTCCTTTAATTTTTTATTTTAGCAGGTAGGTACTACTTTAAATCTTTACCGAAAAAAATGTTTCAACATATTGTAGAACATAAATTCCACAATCAAAAGAATTGTGCTGCTGAGGAACTTTTAGATAGATACATTTCATATCAAAATCTTTCAATTTAATTGCATTGTTAATTTTCGTTCTGTATTCCCAGTATAAATATTCAACGATAATACTTCCCATATTTAAAGGGCTCATACCACTGAATGAGTCAAGTACTAAGATACATGGACTGTAATAAAAGAAATTACGAAAATGGCTTTTACATTTACTAGTTTACTATAATGAGTTGATATAATAATAGGAATAATAAATAAAAGTTTTACGTTTTAGTTTGCACAGCATTTGATTGATTATCGCGTTGAATTGGTGCCTGTATAGTTTTTAAAAATTGAAATAATGTATTATTGAAATCAATCATTTATGTTTTTTTATTTTACTTACAAATCTGTCATTATCCAATTTTCTTTTTTTCGTGATTTTTTCAGCATTGATGTAATTGTTGGCATTTCCAATCACATCTAGATTGCAAATTATACACAAGAACCAGTGCGTATTTCTATAATTATTTACAACGAATAAGCAAATTAATATTATTTACAATTAACCGATTAACACCCAGAATGGCTGATTTCGATACGAAAGTTAGAGCCACATTACCATCTAAATGAATATTCGCTTGAAATTGAACAACTTACTTTTGATTTACAGGTATTATAATAAACTGTTTTTCAAATAGGTTGACCTTGTTCGTCCAACGTTTGACCATAGCATGCCTTTCTTTAGACGAAAGAGCATCATCGCTCAATAATTTTGTAAAAAAAAACGTGTTGAACAAATATGTTCTTTCACGAACTGATGCCTGGAAAACTTCTTCAAACAAATATTTTAAATAAAAATCTATAACTACGTCATTTAAAAATCTTCCGTCCTCTAAACATTTCAAATGTTCTAATTGAACTGATATTCCTCCTTTACACGGAGGTAGTGGATAAATCAATAACCTGTTAAAAGGCAAGTAATACATTTTCTGTACTTCAAGTTAATTTTAATATAATATAGATCATTTTTTTGTAGCTTATTTTTCAAAATTTCTTTTGCCTTCATTTCCTCTACTCGCTCTTTTCCTCTACTTTTTCACTGGCAACTCAAAATTATTGTAGTGAGCTATATATATGCTTAAAAAAAAAAATCTGCTTTCAAGCATATATATAGGTCAATGGATGAAAAAATTTTAATTTAGACTTAAAAACCAGATAGTAGAGAAATAGTATATTACGTGCCTAGGGAGGAAAAAACTTGGAGAGTCCATATCTCGTGTATATTGACACCCGAGCCGAAGGCGAGGGTGACAAACACGAGATATGGGCTGTCCGAATTTACTCCCGTGGTGCGTATACTATTTTTCTTCACACTAGCGCCGAAATTACCAATCTCGCTCCTGGCGCCCGGGAGCGAAAATGGTACTTTCGGCGCAGTGTGGAGAAAAATAGCTTTAATTTAAGCTATTAAACGTTACAATCGAAGTGCTGGATCGAACGTAAGAAGGATTTGAAGCAAGGGAAAAATGTCTGATTTTTTGAAAAATTGAGCTAATTCGTCAAAGTCAAAACCAAAGCACTTTTCTCAAATTGTCAAAAATTTTGATGGAGTAATTCGATTTTGGCGTTCAATAGCTTTAATTGAAGCTGTAGTCTTCTACTTCTTGATTTTTAGGTCTAAATTTTAAATTGGTGTATAGTGAGCTATATATATGCTTTCAAAGAACCAATATGCTTTAGAAGCATATATATAGCTCATTACAAAAAAATATTTGTATCTACAAAAAGTTGAGGAAAACTCAATAAGAGCCCTGTTAAACGTGAAATACGCACATCTCTCGGCAAAGCCCTAATATCACAGCGCTACGCACGGCGAGGGAAAAAGAAATGTAAATTCGAGCAACGTTTATATTCGCGTGCAAATATTGAAATTTTCACGCGAAATCCTCTCTCTCTCTCTCTCTCTCTCTCTCTCTCTCTCTCTCTCGCTCTCTCACGCCGAGTGTCTAGAAGTCGCTCGAGATTTTCATAAAATTAATTTATCACTGAGCGCACGACAGATTGACTTCTCAGCCGCGTCACCGCGTGGTGTAGAATGACGCTTTAAAAATAATAATTTGCCTTGACTCACGCGCCTCCACCCGCCCCCTCTCGGTCTCGCGAAAAACCATTTTGCCCGCTGCCCGCGTACAGAGCTACTCAAAAGTAGAAAACCAAAAAAGCCTTTTGATTTAGAACGTTTCTTATTAATAAAACATAATGTACGAGAGAGTGGGCGATTCCGCAACTTGATTTTTAATTTTCACCCTTCACGCAAGAGTTATTGTCTTCAAATAGCCCGCCATTCAAATGCGAAAGCTAGTGCGGAATTGACCCATTTTTTCTTTAGCTTCAGCGCTCAAAAAATGCAGCGCGTGAGCTAATCTTTTCAATACAACTATCCACAGCGATAATTACTTACCCAAGGTAGCGTGAAATACGCGCATCTCGCGGCAAAGCCCTAATATCACACTCGCCGAGAGAAAAGAAATATAATTAGAGCAATGTTTATTCACGTGCAAATATTAAACTTTTCATGCGAAATTCGCGCACTTTCTTTCTCTCATAAAGTTAAAGTTGGGATTTTTAGGTTGGAGTAGTACTTATGAGTATTTTTTAATTGTTAATACTTCTAAAATGTTCTTTTTTTTAACAGAATTTTTAAGTCCTCATACAAGGAAAAAAGTGTTTTTACTTTGAATTAATGCTTGTAAATACGTGCATTTACTTAAAGATGGCTTTCCAAAATAGCCAATATTTCTTAATAAGTGTTATAATAGTGTGTAAGACTTTATCCAATTTTATCACATTTAAACCAATTTTAGTGCTGCTTTTTATAATACATATTTGATGGTATCTTATGAAGAATCCATTAGAATTATTTTGTTAAAGTTATGATTCAAATTATAATTTTGTAGTTAAAAATATAAGTAACGACACTACACTACCTCAAAGGAATTCAATGCGATTAATTAATTAATCATAGACATAATTTTAGTATTTTCTTCAAGGAAATAATAGTAAATGGTCAAAGAAAACGTATACATGACACGAAATTCGAAAATTCAAATAGTTGCCATATTGATATGTAGGTTAGGCAAGTATACAAATAATCGATTGTTTATTTCCGCTGACGGTGCATACTGCCATGGATTATATTTAATGGCAAAACTGAAATAAATTATTTCGCGCTTTGCTTCGCGCAAAAGTACCAAAAAAGTGCAATTGTACTGAGCGGGGTGACACTTTAATTTAAAACAGCTCGCACTAAAAGCTCTTGAAATTGACAAAGCTATTTCAATAAAAGGTCTGTTCAATCTAATAAAATCGCAGAGAGGTTACACTGATGGACTAACGAGTTTGTTGCAATCTGCGGCGAGAGTTGAATTATATCCTATATTTTGTCGCATCGCATCTAAAATACAAAGACGTATAAGTTTTCTATGAAATGGATGAAAATGATACTACACCACCAAACGTTTGTATAAATTAATTAATTTAATTTTTTATAATCATACATCATAAGCAATAGTAATTTTTTTTAGAGTTACTGTGCTAGTTCACCGTCTAGAGTAGGTACCAATAAAAAAATGAAATGGAAAAAAAAACAGAGAAATTTCCGGAAAGTATGGCTTCAAGTGCCTGGTTTTCGAAAATGGCTTGAATCTGATAAGGAAAATTCTAATAAAGCTGTATGCCGAATTTGTAACAAAAAGTTAGGAGCTGTATTCAGTACTTTAAAAGATCACGCGATGCGAAATAAACAACATTTGCGGTTGAGTGGGGAAAAAGAGCCTCCTTTAGATTCAGATTTTTGCATTCCGATTGAAAATGCTGATAATGAAAAAATAATTCAAACCGAGTTAAAGTTTTTAGCAATGTGCGTTAAATCAAACATGTCATATAAAAATATCCCAATTATGTTAAAAGATTTAAACGAGATTGATGAAAACGGCATTTGGAAAGATGTAAAAATGGGAAAAACAAAAGCTAGAAATATGATCGTTAATGTTATAGCAGAAGGTTCACGGGAAAGCCTAGTAGAACTGTTAAAAAATAATTTATTCAGCATTTGTGTTGATGAATCTACCGACATTGCAAAAGAAAAATGTTTGGCAATCGTTATAAGGTACTTAGATCCAACTGATAACAAAATTTACACAAAACTCTGGGACATGGTTCCCCTTTTTAAAAAAAACGAACCTGCTAAGGCTAACGCGGAGCGTTTATTTGAATGCATTGACGAATCATTTTCGTCTTATGGTATTCCATTGGCAAACATTTATGCATGCTGTTTCGATGGTTGTAGTACAAATGTGGGTGATAAATCTGGACTGAAAATTAAATTGAAAAATGCCGTTGAAGGCTTAATTACTATACAATGTCCGGCGCACAAAACACATTTATGCATTCAGCATGCAATAAAATTTTTGCCAGATGATATTCTAAAGTTTTTTTCCAATATTCGTGCGCTGTTAAGGAGTGCCAATAGACAGCACGACTTTACTGAGTTGCAAAGAAGGATGGAATTTCCTCTGCGAAAATTATTAAATATGTCCCTGACTCGATGGCTCTCCTTAGAGACCTGCATTGAACGAGTTTTAGAGCAATGGGACTGTTTAGTAATTTTCACAAAGCAAATCGCCTCAAAAAATGATGCTATTGCAAAAGAAATTGTTGCTGTAATGGAAAAGCCAGAAATGAAATGCTATTTACTGGTACTTCAACAAACAACGCATCAACTGAACAAACTAAATTTATACTTACAAAGTAAGAAAGTGATTATTCACAACATTAAAGCAGAAGTAGAGACAACTTTCCGAAACCTTGTGTCCTGCTTTCTAAAAAGAAGTTATGTCCTCTCAACTCCTCTCATAAGCAGTATAGAGTTTTTAAATAAAGAAAAATTTTTGGCATATATCGATTTTGAATTAGGGGATGAGGTAAGAGAGTACCTTCTAGGACCATATGATACAAAAGAAATTTTTTGCAAAACTATTTTTAATTATCTCATATCTTTATGCGTCGAAATTAAAACTCGATTTAACAATTTTGAAAACGAAATTTACAGTTTGGCTCAGTACATGTCTCCCATTAACGCTTTTTCTAGAAATTTTCATAATAATAAACTAAATATAATTAGTACTCTCTTACCTACCTGTCAAAAACTTGTAGAAGATAATATTGATACTCTTCTGCAAATAGAAAGAGAGTGGGAGGGTATCCCTTCATTAGATGTACCAGCTGAGTATTTATCAGCGGAGAGTGCAGCTGAGGATTTTTGGCATTATCTTCTAAATTACGAAAACGAACACCGGCAATTCAAACAAATTTCAAAATTAGCTTTACAAGTTTTGGCAATTCCACACGCGAATGCAGATCCAGAGCGAACATTTAGTCAGCAAAATTTTTTAAAAAACAAACAGCGAAACAAAATGACAGTATACACCGTAGATGGTCACTTACGAAGTAAAGAATCAATTATAGCTCAAAATTCTTTAACCCCCACTGTTACTATGGTAATTAAGGCCAGAAATCGCAAATATTATAAAAATGCGTACGCTGCAAAAAATGTCAGATAATTTTGTTATTTATTTTGTAAGTATTGATAGTAATTTTGATTGTTAAAAAAAAATAAATTATTGAAATATCTACCGCCGATGTGCAATTGTTTCATTTCAACTTAACACGTGGCCAAAATACCTATATACTCGGTACTAGTAGCTTCAGGTTATAAAAGCTGCAGATACTGAGTCGGGCATTGCCGATTTCCAATGCAAAAATATTTTTTGCTTGCAAAAGGCCTATACTATATCTCCTCGCCCTAAAATCAGTATCAGCGCCCTTCGGTACTGCAGTGTTAAAGAAGAGATTTCAAGTTTTTCATATGTAACTTTCAAGGATGGAACAACGATTTTCTGAAGATAATGCAGAATGCAGTAAGTAACCCAAAACTCGAGCTTATCCCTATACCTATAACTCGCGAAAAGAAACTGTGATTAAAAAATTTTCTCTCGTTCAGTGCTAAAAAAAAACAGCGCGTGAGCAATTCTTTTCAATACGATTTTCTACAACGATAATGATTTAACCAAGGTAGCGTTAAACACGCACAGCTCTCGGCAAAGCCCTAATACTACAGCGCTCTGCGCGCCGAGAGAAAAAGAAATGTAAATCCGAGCAACGTTTATTCACGTGCAAATATTGAACTTTTCACGCAAAATTTGATCTCTCTCTCTCTCTCTCTCTCTCTCTCTCTCTCTCTCTCTCTCTCTCTCTCACGCCGAGCGTCTAGAAGGCGCTCGAGATTTTCATAAAATTAATTTTGCGCTGAGTGCACGACAGATTGACTTCTCAGCCGCGTGGTGTATAACGCTTAAAAAATAATAATGGCCCTCGGCTAACGCGCCTCCACCCGCCCCCTCTCGGTCTCGCGATAAACCATTTTGCCCGCTGCCCGCGTACAGAGCTACAAGCTAATCGAATGTAGAAAACGAAAGAAAAAATATAATAAGGTAGCGAAGTGGAATCCTCGAGACGGAAATGCGGCCAAATTGAAACCGATAGATTCGCGCCGACCTTTTAATCTGTTCGGCTTTATTTCCGGCGCTCGTCTTATGCCCGCACTCACGCGCCAACGTTAAATTCGAATTTCGCAGGTATGCACAATTGCGCTATCTGCTTCGACAGTCGCGGCTCGAGGTCGACGGACCAAAAACAAAAATTTTGTTAGATAAGCCGAAAAGCTGCAACAGCTGCTTTCGCTAGGGTCGGGGGAAGACGTGGGTACCTTTTTTGCATTGGAAATACTTACCGTGTGCTCGCGCGCATAAACACCTTTGAACGTATGCACGTGTGCGAAAGCTTCACGATACCGACACATTCAATGAACGCATTTCCGTGGAATGCTGAAATTACAGAATCGATGTTAAAAATTACTATACGCCCGTAATAATATAAATAATTTTCATTAATTTTTTTATTCATTATTCAACATAGTGTTTAAATATCTATGAACTAAAAATATTAAATGCCGTAAACAGCTTTCAATGCCATGAACGGCTCCTTCTACTGTTTTAAAAAATGAAATAGATCTAACACGTTGTTGCTGGACCGCCTGCATCAGCTGTTTATGATTAGATTCCATTTTTCTTTTTAATTCTTCATTTTCTTTTTCAAGCTTCTCCTGTTTGAGAATTAAATGCTTTAATAACTGAAGAATTTCTGGATGATGAGGGTCTAAAAGATGAAAAATTTTAATAATAAAAAATTCATAGAAGTGATAAATTAATAATTTTACCTTCATTTTCAGATTCTATTGAATTATCTGGCCATCTTTGACCTTCCTCAAAATATTCCTGACTTTCAGGTTCTGATTCTGAATATTAAATAACGAATATATGTTAAGATGCTTTTTGCCAATGAAGGCGAAAAACCTTTATATATATGGGTGATTCTTCCAAAAGTGGTGTTTTTCATATCCGCAGTCTAAAAACGGACTTTTTGGAAGCTTTTTGATTCGGGAAACAGATAAAATACTTGTACTAAATGTGCTTAACAAATAAGGATACATATATAAACATTTCCTGTAAGCATGTATCGTTCGTTGCAGTTTATAGGCTAAAATGTCATTACCGTAACATATCTTCTAAGAGAGTTACGTTAATAACAATACTGCTAAACTTCGGATATGCAAATAAACACCCATCAAGCCATGGGGTCTTCAAAAGGAACATATTGCTAAAAGGTTTCTCTAGTTTAGCCCCTTATATACATGATTTTATGCATTCTTGTAGCCGTACAAACTTAAAAATTTAATTTTGCATTTTTGGATTTCACGCTTATTTTCCATCTGAGTTGATATCCTTCATCGTGAAACCGATTTAGGACAATGCATTTAAAATTGAGCCAACTACAGGCATATTTTGCACAACTACTTTTTTCGCATTGTTGTTTTAACATTTTTTATGCAGACTTATTTGTTGAGATAGAAAAAAATTGTCATTAACGTAACGCAGGCTAGTAGGGGGTAAGTGTGTGTGTGTATGTGTGTGTGTATATATATATATATATATATACATATATATATATATAACTTCAATAAGCGAAAAATGTTAAGGACCTTCTCAAAAGAAAAAATTCGCAAGGATTATTTATTGTTCACTCTTTACACCGTAACATTTGGTGGTAAAATGTCATCAACGTAACAACCCCTCCGTTTGTCTATGTTAATCTTATGGACAAAACTTTATTACAGATGTAGTGTTTACCAAATAAACTATGCTTTCTTGTACTCTAAATAACAAAAGCTACTATCGGTTACCCTCGAATCGGTCTTTTTTATGTGGTCTATTTTTTAAGATAAAAAACACCACTTTTGGAAGAATCTTATATATATATAATTCAATAGTATATATAATTCAATAATATATATAATTCAATAATATGTATATATTCTATACCGGTTCTTAATATAATAGGTTCTGTACAGGTTATTGAACCTATTAAGATTGAATACCCGTTTCATTGGAATAAATAAAAAAATAAATAACTTACTCTTCTCCATGTCTTGTGTTATAGAGTTATAGTTTATTCGTAAAAACGCTTTGAACGCAAAATTGGAAAGCTATCAAGCGGCGCAGATGTAAATCGGTAGTCTTCCTTTTTGGAATTTGTTAATTTAGCACTGAAAAAGTATATTTTAGCTCATATACAACGTAAGAACAACTTGATTTTTATATTGAGATAGAAATTGCAAAAAAATCGCACGTAATCAGCGTCTGGTTATTATATCGAATTTATGACTACGCGGACTTGAATTAAAGCTCGGATCTTGCTGACATTATCAATTTTCAACTCCTTACGGGAATGCACAATTCTCCCACTGTCGAAGTGCTTAAGATAATGGCCATGCGTGTAAGCAATCAAACAGACAAGTATATTTGTTATGTACAATTGGATAATACGTATTTCACTTGTTTTATATTTATACCATATAGATATACTAGAGAAATTGTCCAAGCGCGCGTACCGCGCGCGTAGATTGTTTTTTTCTTGACTAGAGAAATTGTCCAAACGCGCGAACCGCGCGCGTAGATTATTTTTTCCTTGCCGTTAAAAACAATAGTGCAAAAACGAATTCATCGTCTCACCGTTCTACACTATCCACTAATAAAATTTTTGTATAACGCTCTGAACTGGTTCTATTCGATATATAATCGCTATCTCATTTTGAATATCTTTCCGAAAAAGCATTTGAATAAAAAAAAATTGTACCGCAACTATTCCTCCAATTATCAAAATACAAATTTATAAAATGAAAATCTTACAATGCGATGGACCGCAATGATTAATTTTAACTTTGCAATTTTGACAGAATTTCTACTACAGCGGAGCACTGTAATATAAAAATTTTTACTTTTAAATTAGTTATTTCTGCGAAATAATGTGAAAATATCATATTTATTGTTTGACTTAATAATTAGATTACGTTGGTCTCATCAATCAGGGCAACACGTGCTACCTGAACAGTTTTTTACAAACCCTTTTTTGGACACCTGAGTTTAGGAATGCTGTATATAAACTTGAAATTAAATTTGAAGAAAAATCTATATTGTTACAACTTAGAAATTTATTTTTGAAACTAGAGGTATTATGATGTAGTTTCACTACTATTTCTGTGGCTTTGAACATAAGTGAAAAAGCCACAGACTTAAACTATTCACTATGCTTATTTCAATACTACGTTACAGACATACAGCACGGCCGTTGAGACTATTTCATTTACTAAACAATTAAGCTTGGATTTGTTAGAAATTAATCAGCAAAATGATATCCAAGAATTCTATCATTTTTTGTTTGAAACTGTAAAAACAGATTTAGAAAATACTTCTGACGCTGCACTTATTCGTAATCTTTACGAAGGTAATATATTTTTCTTTTAGATACGCTATTAATGAATAGTTTCCAATATAATTAAAATTTTCTAACGTGTATATGCATGTAAAAAATATTGAAAACAGGTAAAATGATAAGCTATGTGGAGTGTTTATCATGTCATACACTGACATGTACGGAATCATGCTTTATCGACATTTCCTTGCCATTGCAAAAGAATTTCGATAATTGCGTGCAATCTGCTTTAATAGCATTTGTTGAAGCAGAAATCCTGGACGATGGAAATCGTTACGATTGCGAGCAATGTCAACAATTGTGTATTGCTCGCAAAGGATTGTATTTTATTAAATTTCCATACATCCTTACTTTACATCTAAAGCAATTTGATAATTACTGGATTAAACAGAACAATCGGTTAGTTTTTTTATAGCTTTTTTCACAATTATCCACACGTGTCCATTCGCGGATCGTATCGTTTGACTTAAACATTTAATGAATCAATTAAAACACATACACAGATACAATATTATCAATTCTAATATTCTTTTAGAATAAGACTTGACGAAAAAATCAATTTAAGTAATTTTATACAAGAGGCAGCCAATTCGGAATTAAGAAAAATTCTCGATATAACTGGTAAGGCTCAGAAAATTAATTAATATTTGTTTATATTTATTTTTTGTTGATTTTTTTGTTGTAATGAAATCTGAAATAGTATATTTTTGTTTATTACAGATACTGACATAGGAAACTGTGTATATGAATTGTTTGCGATTTGTGTGCACCAGGGCACTGCTACTAAAGGGCATTATTATGCTTATATAAAAGATTTTAGAACTAATGTTTGGATTTGCTTCAATGATGCAAAAGTTACTAATGTAAAGTGTACATTAATTTTTGCTGACTTATGATATATGAATGTTGTATTTTAAAGTTTTACAATATAAATTTATTATAGATTTCATTTGAAGAAATTCAAAACATCCTTACTGATAATGGACTAAATGAATGTGGTGGAACTCCGTACATTCTAGTATATAGGCAGATAGATGCAGATTCCAATGAGCTACCAATGACTATAAATAATTGTATATTAAACCTACAGGTATATTTGTAATATAGTATTTTTTACTATTAAAATGTCATGTATGAAAATGTTATATGTGCTGTACGCATTAATTTACCATTAAGTTATCTTACAAAAAGTTTTCTTCAAATTTTTTATAATTATATAGGAAGTATCAGCTCAGGAATCTATCAGCTCAAAATCTATCAGCTGCAGTGAAAAAAAAGCTAATTTGACGATTGGAGAGGTAATAAAATTATAATATACTAAAGAACTTGCAAAACTTAAAAAATATTATTATTGTTAATATTTAGTCGCAAGAAATGAATTTAAAAGAGAAATTGGAAAAATGGTTCTCTACAATGCATTATGATGATGACAGTAAGAAAATGACAGAGCCATCAAATGCATTTTCAATATATTCAACACCAAACTTAAAAGATTTAATGCCAAAATTAATGGACCAGATATTTAAACTTAAGTTGTGCGTACAAGAAAAGGAAGATGAGCATTATTGCGACCAAATCGACACGAAATTGTCGCAAGAAATTTGTAAGTAAAACCGGTGCTAATTAACGCACTTATAACATATAATGCTTTTTATAATATAATTTCATTTTCAGGTGAAAGTTATAACAGCGCCGAAATGTACTTTGATGAAATGAATGAGAACTCTGTACAATCATCCATTTCAACAACATCAGAAAAAGTAAGTACTTAAATGGCTCATTTCATTGAGTATTCATAGTGATAGTAATTTCTTTATTCTTGTTCATTACTTTTTAAACCAATAACTTCGTAACTACTTACAGGTGATTGCAACAAATTTGAACAAAATGAAGGCAAAAGAAATTTTGAAAAATAAGCTACAAAAAAATGATCTTGGCAGTGCTTGGCTTAATTCTAATGGGACGTACGTAGATTCCTATATTATATTAAAATTAACTTGAAGTACAGAAAATGTATTACTTGCCTTTTAACAGGTTATTGATTTATCCACTACCTCCGTGTAAAGGAGGAATATCAGTTCAATTAGAACATTTGAAATGTTTAGAGGACGGAAGATTTTTAAATGACGTAGTTATAGATTTTTATTTAAAATATTTGTTTGAAGAAGTTTTCCAGGCATCAGTTCGTGAAAGAACATATTTGTTCAACACGTTTTTTTTTACAAAATTATTGAGCGATGATGCTCTTTCGTCTAAAGAAAGGCATGCTATGGTCAAACGTTGGACGAACAAGGTCAACCTATTTGAAAAACAGTTTATTATAATACCTGTAAATCAAAAGTAAGTTGTTCAATTTCAAGCGAATATTCATTTAGATGGTAATGTGGCTCTAACTTTCGTATCGAAATCAGCCATTCTGGGTGTTAATCGGTTAATTGTAAATAATATTAATTTGCTTATTCGTTGTAAATAATTATAGAAATACGCACTGGTTCTTGTGTATAATTTGCAATCTAGATGTGATTGGAAATGCCAACAATTACATCAATGCTGAAAAAATCACGAAAAAAAGAAAATTGGATAATGACAGATTTGTAAGTAAAATAAAAAAACATAAATGATTGATTTCAATAATACATTATTTCAATTTTTAAAAACTATACAGGCACCAATTCAACGCGATAATCAATCAAATGCTGTGCAAACTAAAACGTAAAACTTTTATTTATTATTCCTATTATTATATCAACTCATTATAGTAAACTAGTAAATGTAAAAGCCATTTTCGTAATTTCTTTTATTACAGTCCATGTATCTTAGTACTTGACTCATTCAGTGGTATGAGCCCTTTAAATATGGGAAGTATTATCGTTGAATATTTATACTGGGAATACAGAACGAAAATTAACAATGCAATTAAATTGAAAGATTTTGATATGAAATGTATCTATCTAAAAGTTCCTCAGCAGCACAATTCTTTTGATTGTGGAATTTATGTTCTACAATATGTTGAAACATTTTTTTCGGTAAAGATTTAAAGTAGTACCTACCTGCTAAAATAAAAAATTAAAGGAATAAACCTGAGTTGAACAATGCAACAATAAATTTTTTTTTATAACTATTTTTTAAAACTTGTCCTGTATGCAATAATTATATTACTCATTTCCTTTTCATTTTCAAATGAATTAACATTTACAAGTTTTTAATAAAACTTATTGTTTTAACATTGAACTTAGGTTTACCTTGTAAAGCAAACTAATGATGTTATTATCATTACAAAATTTTAGACAACACTACCAAACTATACCGACTTTACATCATTGCCATCTTTAGAAGAATGGTTTACAGTAAGAGACGTCCTCCATAAAAGAAAGCAAATTTTACAATTGATTCATGGAAAAAGTAAAATTTTCAAGCAACTTGTCGACAAGAATTTTCATGATTAGATGATGAAGTAACAAAGTAATAAAAATTGATATAAATGTTTCCAAGTAGGTAGATATTAAATACTATAATAATCATAAAAAATGTTGTATTTTTACACGTTTCGTTGTATTAATTAGTATATATGTACAATGCAGCTTATCCGCTTGTTGATTAAACTAATGTTTAATAGAGTAAGTTGATATTTATGTGTGAAAATGAAATGCTTCTAAAATAAAAACATTGTTTTTTATTCGTGTAAAATGATATAAGAAAATAATGCTCGCTAAGTACCTTACAACTATTGTAGGTAAACAAAGAACATGTCAGTCAATGCTGAATAAACGAATTACACAATCAACATCAAGTATCAGTTTTTTTACAATAAACTTTCTACTTTTTTTCACTAATTTGCATATTTGCTTGTTGAAAATAATAAAAAATTTTGCTAAAAAATTTAATTTCCCTCATACAGTGAAAATAACAATTTTTTAAAAATCAAATATAACAATAACAAACACGAATCACTTTTTATATTATCAAAATATAAATATCTTGAAATTCACTTTAATTTAAAGTTTATTTTTGTTTACTGTTGTAGCCTTCACCGTAACCACCTCTGCCTTGGTAAACATCTCCTCAACCTGCTCCGTAACTGCCAGTAATTGTGCATCAGCGCATTTAAAGAAATTACAATCAGAATTTGCACCCTTTGGGCATCCACAAAATTCTCGGCCTTTATTTAGATCCTCCTTCTGCACTTATCACTGTTGCAGTCATCTCCATCATCTCAATTATCGGATTTATTAAACGTATTCTGATTGTCTGCCTGTTGTTGGAATGATTTAGTCTGTTGTTTTGGAAGTTCTGATTCTGATTGTGATCAAAATATAAATATCTTGAAATTTTAAGTCACTTTTATTATAAATGCTTTTCTGTACCATTCGGTACCATAGAAAATAGAACTAGGTAAATTCAGTTAAGATCTGCTAGTCAAAATAAAATTTATTTTCAATAGTCAAAACTTTATTCGTACATAATATTTTATTTTGTATGTCGAATTTACGAGTATTTTCATTGTACTGGATGCGCTGATGATTGATTTGAAACACTTCATAGCACATTGTAAATAAATCTCAAAAAAAATGAAAGTCACAAGCCTCTTGAAACTTTAATTTTATTTTTAATCCTTTTATCAAAGTGCAGGGTGCAAGTATGACTTTTTTAACAAGATTCACAAATTACAAAAAAAAATAATATTGGAAGATGCAGTGAATGATATTACGAAAACGGTGAATATAGTTGTAAAATTGCGTACCAAATACAGAAATACCTCAAATGTTTTTGTGAAAATGATGTGAATAAATTATTTGAAAAATTATAATTGACTTGCTTACATGTATTTACAACGAAATTTATTATAAATATTGATTTTGGAGCAATGTAGCCTGATTTCGTAGAATCGTACTGAACCTTCTTCGATTCAAGAAGAAACTCATGTCTATTGTTTAAACTACTTTTTTGAAATTATAGTTAGGTGTGGCAATTTCATGGTGTTATGAAGATAGCCAAAAGAATCTACAATTTTTTCCCGAGCTGAAAATATATTAAAATATAATGTAAATTAAATACTATTATTATTAATAATTATTGCACTTTATTCATCAACTTACTGTTCATCCACAAACGTGTCTTATCCAAGAGAAGAAGCTTTACTTCCTTCTTACAAAATCCTATTTCTTCTCTAATTGCAAATGTATTTTCATGAATGTTTTTTATATTGTATGTAATCAGCTATGGAGCTTTGGTTGCTAAAGCTCGTACCTCAGGTCCAACCAATTTAAACTCATTCTGAAAATGTCCCAGCCTCTCATCTATGTGCTTTGTGGCCCAAAAAAGCCATGTAAGATTTCTTGTGACAATTCTTGCTATACTTTCTTGGGAAAAATTATGAGCTCTTAAATATCTAATTCTACTTTTGATACCATCCATGTCTTCTTTTCAAACCATTGGACTTCTCGTTATAACATCATCTAAACAGTAAGCAGGCAAACCACAGTCATGAAGAAATTGGATGTAAGCTGTCAATTCCTTTCCTAAATCTACTCTGAGAAGAGCTTTCGTGTGATCATGATTCTTTTCAATTTTGTACAATTTTACTCCCAGTTTCACATATTCCTGAATCAGTGGGGATTTATCTGCATAAACAGCAAGTAATTGCCTTTTATTAAAGTAAAATGCACTGTGCAACAGCCGAAATCATCAGCAAGTATCAGAGTTTAAAATTGTGTTGTGATAACGAGTCTAACACTCTAACCTAAACCTCGGTGTGCATGTATGCATGTATACATATAGATATAGCACATCACTTTCAAAATAGTGTAAAACAGGCTTGCATGTTGCATCGGTTTTTAATTAATTTATTAATTTATTTTGTTACAACCTTGTTGTTTTTAAGCGTATAAATCATTAAACAACATTATAAAATTATCTTGTATTGATTATTTGATGGTTTTTTATCGGCACTATATTAATCCTAAAATCTTAATTGTAGTGGCTAGTGGAAAAACGCCTTAATCGTATTTTTTTCTAATTACACTATTTTTAATGCTATTTTTGACTTTTATCTTGCTCAACGAATTTAAACATGATCCGTTATGATACATTATGTATTATGCAGCAGTTTTTAATTGCCTTCAAAGCCTAAATTATTTTTATTTTCAATTTCAATGACGACGTGACCGCAAACTTCCATTATTTTTCATAATTTTAATTTATACGGAAAATTTATTTCCTTATAGTAACTTTCTTTCTTTTAATTTCAACATAATTCTACAATAATAGTGAAAACACTTCCGTGACATTTTTTTTTCATCGATTTTGAATTTTTTACATTGCCGCTCTGGTATTCTGTCCCTTTTGGCTTCACTGGTCGCTAGAGTGAAAGAGCGGCGCGCGCATGTATATATTGAGTGTACGTGTATATATGACGAAATCTACAATTTATATTCCCTTTTTTGCCCCCAAATGTTGCGAAAAAAAAATCTCGGGCTACATGGAGTGGGTAAGGTTTTTTCTGTTATACAGGACGCACAGAACAAGAAAAAAATAGTGTACCCATGAAATCGATCTTGTGACACTGTCATTTTTGGCCATCTTTGTGATTGTATGCAGAGATTATTACACATTTTTTAGCAAAATATTCTAAATTTTTTCGAATGCTAAATACTAAATTTCGAAGGCTAAATAAGCATATAAATAGGCTTAAAGTACACTAAAGGAGCTGTCATTTCAATCAAAATTGGTCTAGATCGGATGCAATGATCAAAAGTCACGAACTTTTGGAATAAATGAATTTTGCTTCAGACTCCCTTTAGGCTGGTACCAAAATCCACGATTTTACATTTTTTTTCTTCGAATCCTCGTAACTTTTGATTCAGTAACTCGATTTTAACGTTTAATAGGTGAAATTAAAGCTCTTTTCCTCTACTTTCTTTCTAATAGGTCTAAATAAAAATTTTTTTATTAATGAGCTATATATTGTGACGTTGTGGTTTTTATTGCTCTTTCGGGGAGGCCGTCGAGAGCTCCACAACGTGATCGCACCCTGTTATCGGGCTGCCGGATGAACCGTATTTTAATTATTAATTGTTGGACGCCCGGTTCACCAACCGCTTTGCCGGCTGCTCAGCGGTGCACAGACTTAATCTCGCGGCCGCGAATTGTTGGGAAGAAGGATAGGCGGGGGGGGGCTCGTTAAATAACACACGCACAGTCTTAAAATGGACGGCCTGGCATTTATTGAAATAAACAAGAACAATGTAAAAGGGCTCGCGTGCGGGAGGCACGCTCTGGCGGTAAGTCCGGCCGACGCGGGGACGCGCACTTTGAAATAATAAGTCTACCTGGCTGTAAAAATGCGTTGACTGCTCTTCCTCTCGTCCGGATGATGTCTCGTTCCCTGTAATGTCGCGCGGCGCAGAATTACTTCGCGAGCGAACCTCGACAGTATAGAAAATCTGGAGGTTATGTCGTGGAGAATGCGGAGGGAAAATACGTTGTCCTGGAGTGCGTCTCGTTTTGCCTGCTGCTCACTGGATACTGCTCGTTCTACCTGTTGCGCGGCCGTTGCGACCGCGGCGTCTCTCCCTGTCTCTTTCTCGCGCATGTATTTTCTGGCTGTCCTTTCTTACTCACGCGATATCACGTGATAGCCTAATATAGTACATCTCTGTCCTAGCGCCCTCTTACTAGTAAATCTCCTCGCGCGCGAAATTCGAATTCATTAATTTTCTCTGTCTGGCTGTAGCGCATTCAATCATACATTTTCCGCTTGATACTTCTCTTACAAAATTTCTCTTACAATATTTCGCTCGCGTACCGCTGTGGATCGAGCCGCAGCCCTCCACCCGTCGCCAATAACGTTCGAGGCTCGTCGTGTGCCTCCACTCTCTCTGCTCACATCACATATTCTCCGTCTTTGTCTTTCTCTTTCTCGCTCGCTCTCATTCTCTCTACCGTGCTCGCCAACATGGCGGCGGTCGCTCGCGCGCGTTCGCCTCGTGGCTTCGCTGGCCGTGCTGCGCTCTCAGCCTTCGCCGCTATCTTCTCTCTCGCTCGCTCTCGCGCGGCTTCCCTCTCTCTGCCGCTCTCTCGCTGTGGCGCGCGTGGTACTTCTCTCTCTCTCTCTGTCTCGTGCGGCGCCGCGCAGGCTTCGCGCTGAGCGTGGCTTCTGCTCAGCTGTTCGAGGCGCTGCTCAGCTCTGCTGCTCCGGCCGTGTCTTCTCTCTCTCTCTCTCTCTCGCTCTCATCTCTGCCCTGCTTTCCTAAAAACACCACCGGGTCTTAGAGTATGCTTTTTTATTAGCACGTCTCCGGTGGTGTCCAGGCGAGCTGGGGCTGACGGCTGACCGTCACAATATATATGCCTCTCAAGTAGATCATTTTTTGAAAGCATATATATAGTTCACTATATTAAAAAAAGCTTAATTTAGACTCATTCGCAAAAAAGTAGAAGAAAAGAGCTTTAATTTCAGCTATTAAAAGTCAAAATCGAGTCATTGAATCAAAAGTTACGAGGATTCTAAGAAAAAAAAATGTAAAATCGAGAATTTTCGTAACAGCCTAAAGGGAGTCTGAGGCAAAATTCGTTTATTTCAAAAGTACGTGACTTTTCATCAGTGTATCAAATCTAGACAAGTTTGAGTTTAAATGACAGCTCTTTTAGTGTACTTTAAGCCTATTTATATGTCCATTCAGCCTTGCATTCGAAAAAATCTAGAATGTTTTGCTAAAAAATGCGTAATAATCTCTGCATAAAATCACAAAGATGGCCAAAAAAGACAGTGTCACAAGATCGATTTCGTGGGTACACTATTTTTTTCTTGTTCTGTACGTCCTGTAGAACAGAAAAAACGTTACCCGGTCGATGTAGCCCGAGATTTTTTTTTGCAAGTTTTGGGGGCAAAAAAGGGAATTTCAATTGTAGATTTCGTCATATGCGTGTATCAGTGTAACGCGCAGCGACGCTAGAGAGAGAGAGAGAGAGAGAGAGAGAGAGAGAGAGAGAGACTGTGTGACCGAGGGAAAGAGAGAGAGAGAGAGAGAGAGAGAGAGAGTACGAGAGAGAGCATGCGCACTGAGTAAGTGAGGATGCTCTGATATATACGTGAGTGGCAAGGGAGGGGAGATCACCCCCGCAGGCCAGACCCCGAGCGCGGGGCCCGAGTCAGTTAAAGGAAGGCCTTCTTCAGCCTAGCATCTAGCTAACGCAGCAACTACCATTGTATCGTTACTCGTTATGACTTATGTTTTATAACAATATAATATTCAGTAGAACGTCTTGTATTACTACCCACTACCTTACCAAGATCCCACAAATTGGGGGCTCGGCCGGGATACAAGTGAATCGTGGAGTAAAAGGCCAAGACGCTAAAGCTTCAAGTCAGCTAAGGACATTTTTTTTCATATCCCGCCGTAATTGCTTAGTGATACAATTACCGGCCAGAACCCGAGTGCAAATAATGGTTTCGTGACCTGTGTGAAAACGCTTTGTGACATGTGTGGACATCGCTTCGTGAAAAGAAAATACAGCTTCGTGGTAAAACAGCTTCGTGAAAATACAGCTTCGTGGATATCTGTACCTTGTCAATATCTCTTCGTGAACGCCATCGCGTCACTTCGTGGACATCGCCTTCTTGGGCACAGTCGCTTTGCAGCTACTTGTGCAAAACGAAGTAACGGAACAGCTTCGCATCGAGAGGGCGCCAGGGACGCCTTAATTACCCATTAGTGTAACGCCGAGGGAGCGGAAAATTTTGCGAGCCGAAGTATCGGTACACAAGAGGGGACGGGAGAGAGAATTTCTTCCAGTAGCCTCAGTACCAAAGCCTAACTACGCAGAAGACACGCACACCCGAGGGGTGGGAGAAACATCTCCGCACAGGGCCAGGTACAACGGTAAAAGAGCAATTAAGTCTTGTACAGGTATACCGTGCGCGCATCCAGAGAGGGGAGTAACGACGTCGTCCGAGTGTCGCCTACACCGATCGACACGCTCTTCCCAACAGCAGGGACACAGCACCCGCTGACAGCGCGCTCATCTTACGACGTCCCTCGACGCCGCAAAATTGAGTCCACGGAGATTGCCGAGACGCAGCCGAAGCATCCCAGACTACCAACCGCACCATGCGTCAGCAGCCAGAGCGAGCAGCCAAGAGTTCAGTGCAACGCTTGCAACTGCAGAGGTCCAAACATCACGCGGCCAACAGTTCCGCAATGACGAACGAGCAGGAGAACGAGACGCGCCGACGCGCAGACACCGAGAGAATGCTCGCAGAGATGCGAGAGTCGATGCTACAGATGCAGCAGCAGATGCAGGAGCTGCGCATACAAAACGAGCAGTATCGCCAGAGAGCCAAGGACGCCGAGAGTTCTCAGGCTGACAGGACAGCCGCTCAGCTAGAACAAGAGCGACTCGAACAAGAGAGCCGCGTTCGCAGACAGCAGGAGGAGCAACGCAATTGCGACGCCGCCGAGCGTCAACGCATAGAGGACGAGAGAGCGCGCATCCGCGCCGAAAAGCAGCGGGAGATCGAGGAAGCCAGAGCCCGTCTACGTCAGCTAGAGGAAGCAGCCGGCACCGACCAGTCCAAGATGCCCGAGAGGTCCGAGGGAAGCACAACATCTGGCAGAGTTCGTGATGGCGGACTGCCGCTCGCCGTGACGATGGACCAACTGCCGAGATTTTCGGTAGAGGACGTCGTGCAAACCGTGACGGCATGGGCCGATCGCGTTGCGGAGGACGCCAACCTCTACGGATGGACCGAAGCTGAGACGTTCCTGGCCGCAAAACGAGCGCTTACAGGTACAGCGCGCCGCTGGCTCGACAGCCAGAGACGCCTTACATCCTGGCCAGCCATGAAAGCCGGACTACAGGAGGCGTTCGGGAAGCAGGTTCGCGCATCCGACGTGCACGAACAGATGCGTATCCGGAGAAAGCGGAAGGACGAAACAATCGTGGCGTACGTCCAGGAGATGGAGTTCTACGGAGCGCAAGGATCCATCATCGCCGAGGAGGTTCGAAGGTATATCGTTCGTGGATATACGAACGATACTCAGGATATTGCTAATGGGAGCAACTACACGCAGCCAACTGATCGACATGGTCACCATCCAAGAGCAGGAACGCGCCTCGAGGCTCGACCGCAGGATAGGCAACGGCAAGGACAAAGAGGAGAGGACGTGCTACACGTGTCGAAAGCCAGGGCACATCGCCAGGGACTGCACATTGGAAAAAAGAGAGTACTTTATCTGCAAGCAGACAGGCCACGTCGCTAAGGACTGTCCTAAGATCAATATGAGCACAAAAACTCCAGCTGACGCTCCAAGGAAACCCAAGGTCAACCACGTCCTGCTAGGTGAAAACAGGAGCAGGTTCACAGCAACAATAGGCGGGTTGAAGATAGAGTGCCAGATGGACAGCGGCGCAGATAAGAATATCCTGCGCGAGGACGTGCTGAAAAAAATCAATGCGGATCAACAGTACGAGATGCAGAAGGAGGCGACGACATAGAGAAGCTCGGGCGGTCCAATCCACACGCTCGTAGCCATTACTCTCCCGACGACGATCAAGGGCGCCGACTACAACATAAGGTACCTGGGGGTATCCGAGGCCAGTCTACCATCGCCGGTGCTGATCGGCGATCCGCTGCTCGATATGGCAGTCGTGAAGTTTAGCAAAAATGGCCCGGAAATCGTACCAATAATCGGAGGCGGTTACATCCTGCAGATTCAGTCAGAGGCAGACGACACATTTGAACGCCTGACTGAGAGAAGGTACGAGAAATTGTACGCAACTACATACCAAGACAGGAGGCTAAATCCCCGGTCACTGTGAAAATCGAACTGTTCGACCCGACACCAGTCGCAACCCGGCCAAGAAGACTATCACCGGTAGACGAGATACTCGTACGTGAAACTATTGACAATTGGCTAGAAGACGGAGTCGTAGTCGAGAGCGACTCCGAATGGGCCAGTCCGGTGCAAACGACAAAAAAGAAAAGCGGTAAAAAGAGTCGTCATAGACTACATACGGCCGAATCAGCAGATCAGGAAGCAGCAAGAGCCAACGACGGTCCTGGAGGACGCACTAGAGGCAACCGAGGGATCCGTCGCCAACACCGTCTTGGATCTGAAAGACGGATTCTTCCACGTTCCAGTGGAGGAAGAGAGCCGCAAAATCCTATCGTTCGTAGTGCCATGGAGGCAGTACGAGCCAACAGTTGTACCTTTCGGATATTGCAACTTACCCGCCGTATTCCAAAAGTACGTTGCAAAAATTTTCAGCGACTTGGTAAGGCAGAAAATCATCGTGATCTACATGGACGACATCTTCATCAGGGCTAAGGATGACGAGGAAGCGGTGGAACGTCTGCAACTAGTCCTGAGCATCGCAGAACAGCATGGTCTACGCTTCAGCTGGCAGAAATCCACTGGAGCAGTAGAGACAATTAAAAAACTGCAGGTACTCCAACAGCACTTCGGCAATCCGGCGCGGATTGTAAGCGATAGAGGAACGGCCTTCACAGCGAAAGACTTCGAGGAACACTGCACAAATCCAGCATCTGCTCATCGCCACTGGCATGCCTCAAGGGAACGGGCAAGTGGAGCGGATCAACGACATCATCACCATGATCATCGCCAAACTAGCTGCGGATGAGCCGCACAAATGGTATAAATACATAGGACGAGTCCAGCAGGCAATCAACAGCTCATATCAACGAGCCATAAATACCTCTCCGTACGAGCTGTTGTTCGGAACGAAAATGAGGAACCCAGACGACGTCCAGCTTCTACAGATGATAGACGAGGCGAGGAGAACGTAGTTCCAGGAAGACCAAGAACAGCTACGGGCCGTAGCTTTTGACAAGATCAAGCGAGTCCAAGACGAGAATCGCAAAACCTTCGACAAAAAACGGAAAAACGCAACCAGGTACGAGGTTGGCGACATCGTCGCTATAAAAAGAACACAGCTTGGACCAGGACTCAAACTGGCCATCAAGTTCCTTGGCCCGTACAGAGTTACGGAGGCCAAAGCTCACGACCGCTACCAGGTTGAGAGAATCGGTGACGGCGAAGGTCCAACAGTCACTACCACCGCAGCAGAGTATATGAAGCCATGGTCAGGCCACAGAGATGACCTTGAAGAAGACGACATCACAACCAACAGCGCCGAAGAAGAGGGATAATCAGCACCAGCATCACACGAGGTCGTGCGAATGGTCAGGACGGCCGAATGTGGGGCTGAGTATGAGAGTAGGATGTATGTAGTGTATGTATGCGTGTGTAAGTGTAGATGTGCAGCGTCGCTAAAATGAGAACGCATGTATATATTGTGTGTGTACGTGTATATATGCGTGTATGAGTGTAACGCGCAGCGACGCTAGAGATAGAGAGACAGAGAGAGAGAGAGAGAGAGAGAGAGAGACTGTGTGACCGAGGGAAAGAGAGAGAACGAGAGAGAGCATGCGCACTGAGTGAGAAAATCTACCGTCAAAAAAATCTCAATAAGCGTATTCGATATAAAATTTGATGAACTTGCAGAATGTTCGATTACATTTTTCAGAAAATTTAATTGTGAACAATGTACATGTTTTTTTTTACAAAAAACGTGGCTTTCTAAAGAAAAGAAAATTTTATTTCGATTTTTCTAATGGAATGCATTTCAGATTTTATGATGAAGTACAGAAAATGTATCCTCGAGACCTAAAGTTGAAAATCTAATGATTCACATTTAGAAAAAAAAATTGAAAATATACAAAATGGCAGCTGAAACACAGAAAAATCATAAAAATCTTCTGGGATTTTGTACTCGAACAATTTTTTCAAATACATTAGAAGTGTTATAGGGTTATAGGGTCATAGGGTTATAGGGTTATAGGGTTATAGGGTTATAGGGTTATAGGTATTCTTTAATCAATTTTAGTAACTTTGTCTTGAAAAAAATTTTTCTCTAAAGTCCATCTTGTTCGAGTACAAAATCCCAGAAGATTTTTTTGAATTTTCTGCGTTTCAGCCGCCTTTTCGTCTTTTTAAACTTTTTTGAAAACCTGAGTCATTACATTGTCAAGCTTAGGCCTCGAGGAAACGTTTTCTGTACTGTGATCATAAAATTTGAAATGCATTCCACTTGAAAAATCGAATTAAAATTTTTTTTTCCTTTTGAAAACGATGTTTTTTTTTATAAAAAATCATGTAAAGTATTGAACAGTTGAAGCTTTTAAAAAATGTAATACAAAATTCTAAAAATTCATCAGATTTTACATCCAAAACGCTGATTAATATATTTTAGACAAAGTTTTGAAAACTTTAGTGACAATTTGTCCATTCAGGACTTAAGAATGTTCCCAAACTTTGGAAGATTTTTCCAAAAATCAAAAATTGATAACTTGTAACACATTTTCTTTTCATGAAATTTTTATAAAGAACATAGTTTTCGAGAAACAAAATCTATGAACATAAAACAAAAATATGTTCATTTAGACTGTTAATTTATTGAAACAAATTTTTCTGACATAACGCACCACGGATTCTTTTAATTTCGACCTCGAGGTAACTTTTGCAATCAGTCTTCTATCTGTAAAAAAATTTGAAAAGGTCAAAACAACAATTTTAAAAAATTTTATAGCACTGTGTAATCAAAGTCCGCACCTATGCCGCGCTCATCAATGACCTAAATAGTCCATCACGACACAATCCAAGAGGCTCATCAGAGACCTACGTACTACCTACTACTACACCATGCTAATTACCCTCACTACGCTCGGGCGATAAGCTCACAGTGCCGGATTGAACTGCTTATGACGTAGTAAGTGTGACAGTGGACTTAAGGCAGATAGATGCTATAAAATAGTATACGGCACACGTGATCTAAGTTGTCCTTCATGGTACGACTGTAACCTCACTCGCTACGCTCATGCACTTATACACATCGTACCATAAAGGACTACTTACGCCACTTGTATCGTAATGTACTATTTCTTAAATTGAATTTTTTTTTTAATTTTGTATGATTAAATTTAATTATAGGAAATTTTAGAGAATTTGAGACCCTGCATTTTGTTCCTGCCAATTCATTAAATAATAGCGGCTTCAACTTTTGTATCCAAATCTGTCTTTCTGGACATTAATGTGTTGAGAGAAGAAGAACAACGTCACGAAGTGCTTCAAGTACGACAAAACAGAGCACAAGAGCCAGGACTGTTCAACTAAAGTCGAGGGCTTCAAATGCCTTAAATGCCAAAAGAGAGGCCATATAGCGAAGGATTGCCAGAACGCGATGGTCAACCTCATGCAGAAGATCACTGGAGCGACGTCGAGCAGACGCACGTAAGATGATGTGCAACATCTAATTACAACAGTAGGCGTGACGCGAGGTAATGCACAGATGGAACGCGTCAACTCCATCGTCGCTGGAGTAATGCCTAAGCTATGCGCCGAAAGTATTAATATTATTACATTAGTCCACAAAAATATTACATTAGTTCAGAGCAGAGTACAATTTACGGCACGTACTAGCAAGCATTCGGAACAAGCCCATAGGAGTTGCTGTTTGGAACGCTACCACGACAGCCGAATGACCCACAAATCCAAGAGGCAATCGACAAGGAGAAAAACCGACGCTGTCTCAATACGTTAACGTCCATCAGGAGGGGGGGGGGCGGCAGAGGTTTGTGGAGCCTTGTCATTGGCTAATGATTTTGCGTGGGAAGCGCCTTTCCGACTTCTGCAAAAGTAATAAAGACTGTACCCATTTATTCATAAGAGAAGAGAGAGAGAAAGAGAGAGAGAGAGAGAGAGAGAGAGAGAGAGATAGGATGCAGCAGCGTATCTGCGTATGCCAATACACTAGTTTCTAATGTATGTTGCTCCTTTTCCAGTCAAGTTAAAGCCATGATGTGTGTGTGTGTGTGTGTGTGTGTGTGTGTGTGTGTGTGTGTGTGTAGATGTATTGTATATACATCACAGGTTAGAAAGTACAAGGTGTTTGCCCCTTTTCTTTCTGTTAGAGTACGTGTTTGCATGTATGCGGAGGTAAAACGAAATTACCGCATTTTTCTCGACAACGCAATGTATAGGAAATAAATGTGGCATCATTCGGAAAGATCTCACTATTCATTCAATCTACTTTATAATAGTAAAGCTGGATATAAATGTGAAAAAATATATTAATATTCCCGTCTGTAGTAAAATAGTACAAAATTCTTAAAAAATCCTAATTTTATAATGCTTACTTTAAAAACTCTCGTTATTTCAGAATCATTCAATTATACTTATACATTTCCCATATCAGTTACTACAAATCTATGGTTATCCTAATAAATGTGGGAGTGTATGCGGAGCGAGTATACGCGAGAGAGAGAGAGAGAGAGAGAGAGAGAGAGAGAGAGAGAAGAGAGAGAGAGAACGAACGGAGTATGAACGGAGAGTACGAAGGAACCCCTAATAAAATCCCCTCCGAGCTACACCCTCTCGAGGTACCGAGAGGGATGCAGCAGGCCCCGAGAGCAGTCCCAGAGTGACCTCGAGCGAGCGTGCATCTGACGAGTACGAGAGAACCACAGCGATATTCAACCTTCTTTATTATTTCTGTAGTTTACCCATAGTTGTTTCTGTTAATGTTATTCAATATACACCAGTTTACCACCAACGAGTAAGCTAACATTAATCCCCACCACCCACGTTATCCCACAAATGGGGGCTCGAGCCGGGATGTGGATGTAGTTTAGTGTTGGAAGAGTTACGAAGAAGTGCAACAGTGACGAGTGCTCATCGAGGAAGCCGATCTCGCTTAGGAGACGTAGAGAACGCGGGGACTCCAAAGACGGCAGTGTCACGAGTTAAGACGAGACTCGTGCACAGCATCAAGATGTAAGACGGCGAAGTGTATCGGGTTAAGATGAAGCCCATGCACTGCGCAAACGACGGCAACGTGCATAGGATTTGAGGTCCATGCACGGCGCACCAAGAGCATTAGACGACGAGGCACAATGAGTCACGAGTGACTCGCACGACGACGCGCACCAAACGACGACAGAGTACGCGGGATCTAGAGTGATCCACACGACGACGCGTAAAGAAGAAGCCACGATAACGACGAGGCGCAACGAGTCAAGAGCGACTCACATGACGACGCGCAATCACACGACGAACAACGCTAAAACGACGACGAGAAGAGAACGACGCCATTATTCAGAAGAAGAAACGAATAAAAGCCGAAGAACCAGAGCAGTACGAGAAGGCCCAGGTAGAGCCATATAACATCTGGCCGCCACCAGGCCGAGCCGGGGAAAACCCGCCAGACGAAGTGTACAGGGGCTGTAAAGCGATTATCTCGAGCCGAGTAATACTTTTTGCGACCCCTGTAAAAGCTGAAGAGCCGAGACTAGGCGAGCGACGAGCCGGAACAGACCGCGCGCACGAGGGGCACACAGATGAGGTCCGATCGCCGAGCAGCAACGACAACACGAGCAGACGATACGAGTTGACGACGAGACGAGGAGCAGCAGAGCAGCCGTAGTAGACGATGAGAGGAACAGCTGAGCAGAGCGTCTAGCTGCACGATGGACGACGACGAGGCAACGTTGCGTGCCACTTTGAAGGTCATTGACGACGAGAAGAGGAAGATACTGGAGTCATGGCAGCATCATCAGCCGTTTCCAGCTTCCTACGAGGACCTGCGCACGATGGAGTCGACGATAAAGTACGCCTTGAGTGTACTCTTCAGTACGAGGAATACGGGCGATAAACTACACCAGAGTCCTGTAGTACTGAAGGCAGAGTCGACGACTACGGCACAACTCGTAGGAGTCACGAAGAACGAGGCGGAAGAGGACAAGACGCAGAAGACGGACAGCAAACCACCACCAAAACAGAGCGAGACACTGTCCGCAACGGACGACGAAGAACCACCACCAACGCCGACGAAACCAGCGAAGTCGCTGACGATGAGATGTACGGGAGAGGAGCCTCCACCGGTGCCGTCCATCCGTCCAGATACACGCGCGGATCACGAGGATCCGATGGGGATGCCCGACGTGCAGGACAGCGGACGCGACGCCAGAGAGTCGCCACCGCGGTGCTCGCCGAAGCATTTTCCTTCACGAAGCGTGTCGCCCGGAGAGGCAACAGGAATGCAAGTCCTCCTGACATGAAAGCCGACACCGAGAGTGCTTCAGTAAGCGAAGCGAAAGCGACGGGGTGATCCACCGACGAGCCTGAAAAAGCCTCGATTACTCGGAGCAATCTCGCGACGCAAAGAGGAGATTCGGAGACGACGACAACGACGACAAAGGTCTAACAGTTCGAAGATGTTACGCACGGACTGCGCGACGCTGAGGCAGGTAACGAGCTCGCAAGAGCTGGTACCTCCAGAGCTGGACAACGAAGTCGAACGGGCTGACGAGAGGCGGCGACGAGAAGAACGTCTTCGAGGACAGCCGCGTAAGTGACGAGAAAAGAAGAAGAAGCCACGTCGAGGAGCAGATCAGAGCGATCAAGTAGACGAAAGAGTAAAGTGATGTAAAAGACGTGTGAAATGTGTGAAATCAGAGTGCGAAAGACGAAAAGGAGCGAATGAGTAATGAATGTGAAATAAAATGATGTAAAGAGCAGTGTAATGAATATATGGAACCAAGTGTGAATTTGTGCAAAGATGTTTGAGAATGAATGTACGAATGAAATCGAAGCGAAAGTGTATTACAATGTATGAGCTAGGAGCACAAGATAGAAAATGTAAAGACCGACGGATGTAAGCGTATAAAATATATAAAAGTGAAATGTAGAACGAGAAAAGAATGACGAGTATGAAAGAGATAATATAGCGAGAGCGAATTAAAATTGTAATATCGTAATAAAGAGTATGTGTGTGATACGCGAGAGAGAACGAGTGAAAGAGTGAGATAAAACGAGTTAAGAGCGAGAGAAAACGAGTAAAAGAGTGAGAGAGAAACAAGCGAAGAGTGAGAAAAATGAGCGAAGAGTGAGAGAAACGAGCGAAGAGTGGGAAAAAAAGATGAGCTAAGAGTGAAAGAAACGAGCGAGGAGTGAGAGCATGAGCGAAAAGAGTGAAAGAAACAAGTTGAAGGGCAAGAGCAGGAGCGAAGAGTGAGAACATGAGCGAATAGAGTAAGGAAACGAACGAAGATTGAGAGTACGAGCAAAAGACTGACAGTAAACGAGTTAAGGGTGAAATGGCATGTGTCAAGAGTGAAAGAGTACGAGTGAACAGAGTGAAAAGAGAGAAAAGAGAGTAAATGAGCCGAAAGTTTTGTTTGAATGAGTGAACGACACGTGAAATAAAATATATAAGAGAACGAGTGGAAACTGATTTACTCGTGAATGTCAGGACGGCCGAATGTGGGAGTGTATGCGGAGCGAGTATACGCGCGCGCGCGCGAGAGAGAGAGAGAGAGAGAGAGAGAGAGAGAGAGAACGAACGGAGAGTATGAACGGAGAGTACGAAGGAACCCCTAATAAAATCCCCTCCGAGCTACACCCTCTCGAGGTACCGAGAGGAATGCAGCAGGCCCCGAGAGCAGTCCCAGAGTGACCTCGAGCGAGCGAGCATCTGACGAGTATACGAGAGAACCACAGCGATATTCAACCTTCTTTATCATTTCTGTAGTTTACCCATAGTTGTTTCACACAAATATAACAGAAAACCATCAAGATTATTTTAATACACATAATAATCGGTAAATACAAAAATAAAATAACATTATATATTTATTAACACATTCATTTCATTCATTAAAAAATGTATATAAAAATTGTGGACAATTATACTATAGAGTTGTATGTTGATATATCATATTAGTAATCAACAATAAAATAAAAGAAAAAATATAAAATTAAGAGTTTCAAAAAGTTTTGCACTATTGTATTATCGACGAGAATGTTAATATATCATTTGTGTAATAAATAAGAACATTATTTAAAACCAGATTCATCTATTTTCTAACATTTATATCCAGCTTTATTTTATTGCCTTATTACAAAGTAGATTGAATGAATAATGGCAAATACAATGTATTCACATCTACCGTATATGCCTGCCACATACACCAGTGCATGACACACTACCGGTACGCTTTTTTTCTGCGTAGCGCGCCATACATGGCCTCAGTGGATCCCCGCCTTGCATTGCTTCGGGTTGACGCAGTTTTGGGCTTTACAATACGTTCAATGATTCCAAGCGTATAATTATTATAATTAATAATTATAATAATAATTATAAATAGTTATAATTATTATTATATTATAATTATAAGGATGAAATTATAATAATTATAATAGCCATATAATCACAAAAGTGTCAGATTGCGAGAGGCCGTACGAGACAACAATAACCGCAGACAATATAAAAACTTAGCAAGGCTTTCGCGATCATTTGATAGATAAATATACCTACATGTACTGTTACCCTTACCCTTATTCTGATAATATCGATTCTTGTGATTTTCCTATACCCTATTTCTCATACTAAAGGTATAATATGACAAAGTAAAATTTGGTGAAATGTTCTTACGAACCAAGAACACGCATTTTTGTAGTCTTCGAGCGCCTCTTCGAAGCAATTTTATTTTTAGTGCCGCAAATATGCACAAAAGTATACAAAACATCTCAACTTTCCAAATCAGACCCGGCTTTTTGGCTATAATTTTTTTTCACAAAATGGCGGCGGTTTTTGTGAAACAGGGGGTGATGTTAAACTTCGTGTTATTTTTTCACGAAAAATACCACCTTAACGAAAAAATTTTATAGAATAAAAAGTGCTAAGAATTACTCAAAGAATAAGTATGAATTTTTTCGAAAGGTTCTGAGAAAATTTGGAATTTTTTCAAATTTCACTTTTTTGAAAAATTTCAAAATCGCTCAAAATTTTTTGAAAAACATTGATGGTGTTCCTTTAACGATTATAAGTACTTGTTTAAAAGACAGACAAAAATTATTGGTGTAAAAATGAAGTAAAATATAATAATTTTTTTCTGGGGAACAATGAACTTTGCAAGGTTTGAGGACAAGTAAGAAAATCAAAAATATCATCCTTAATGTCAAATCAATCAGATATTTTGCTTTAAGGGGTCAAGTCTGGGTTAAGATCTTAAAACAATGGAATTTTTTTTTAACTTTTTTTATAGAAAATTTTCCGTTCAATCTGGTGGTGAAACCCATTTTTCCCAGTGAAATATGCCTTTTTTCTGCAAATCACGCATATACCAAATCGATTTTTTCTATTTTGACGCTTTAAACAAACGTTATTGAAAAAATGCATGCATATGAACATTTAGCGATGCTTAAATAATAAGAAATAACAGTTTTTTACTTATGACAAGCGTCGAGCAGCGAAATAACACGCATAGAAATATGCCAGTCCCGATACTTTGATGCATTTTTTACTGTTTTTTCGATACTAACAAACGATTCGATGTATATATTGCACATGAATCGAAAGCTGATAACTGACGAATACGTGCATTACAAATTTATATGGTAAAAATATCCTAGAAAAAAGTTTACGGCTTGTGAAGTACATATTTCATAAATTACAAACAGAACTGTCAAAACTCATTTTACCCCATACTTCACTTCAACTTAGCTTGAGGTGACATGGTCGCCGCAGCTGCCGATACGATTCTCGGGCGCGCGCTACGTTTTTCTTCAAGTTTCCGACGAAGTTTTCAGTGTTTAAATCAACGTATCGCAATCGGATATTTTGCGTTTTACATAGTTTTTGAATCAAGGAGTTTCATATGAGCATTTATTTTATCAAAATAACACTCTTAATCTAAGATATCTATGCTACAAGTTGGTGCTTTTACCCATATATTCAATACGGACGAGCAGTAGGCCAACTTGTAACATCAATGAAAAACATAAATAATTTTATAAATAATAAAGAAATGTTATACACGTAAACATACGCTCGTTATTTCCATACATATGGATTTATTTTATTGAGAAATGTTTAAAATGAAATTTCATAGTAGGGGATAGGGTCCACGTACGTTGCAAAGTTAATAACAAGTTAGTGCAATAATGTTGCACAGTCAGTATTCGTAAAATTATTATTTTTTGCATACCAATTCACAAATGTTTACAAATAATAAAAAGAAGATTGATTAAATTTTTTATTCTTATTGTTTATCAATGTTATATAAAGCACTTTATAGCAAAAAGTTTTGCAAAAAACCGTTTTGATACTAAATTATATACCTATAAATGAAAACACGCCATATGAAAGCTCAAGCAAGTGGTGATTCGTCTATAATCCTGTTTTTCAAATTTTCAAAAACATTTTCCAATTTTCAAAAACAAATTTTCTAATTTCAATAAGTAAATTTATTTTACAATTACTTAGTTTTATAAAAATTATTTAATAGTTTCATGAAAGTGTTAGTGTTTACAATTAAAAATCGCACAAGTGAATTTATTTTGACAAAGAAAAAGTTGAGTCCGAACTGGAGGTAGAGTGCCTGGATCATCTGCATGTGGAAATCATACATTTGGAAGAGCGAACAAGAGAGTAAAGTTTTTTTCCATGAAAAAAAACAAGAAGAAAATGTACCATCAGCATCCAACTAGTCAGCGCAAACACCTGTAAATTATCAACAACCATCGTCAAGAGCATCGAGCACCACTTCGACACCAAGAAACCATCAGACATCAAATACGAGTACAGCAGGTAATACTTCAAGAAGTATGCCTGATGCGCTTCCATCAACATTTGGAACACAGCACCCTTCGTTAAGATATAGACAGAAATTAAAATTAGAACACAATGAAGCTGGTACAATCAACAATATAATATTTGACCCTTTTTGCTTTTCCTAAGATTACAGGAATTTATGGCCTGTAAAGCTTGAGGTAGCAATGTCAAATTTGGTGAAACTGATGTAAGACGTCTCGCCACTATACTGTAAGATGTTGGGTTGCTTTAGATTTAACAAAACTGCTTTTATTGATACATCATGTAAATGGAAAAATGATGTATCTCCTAGACAATTACTTTGTAAAGTCTGTGAAAATAACACTATGCAGTTCAAAGATTGGTTCGAGACCCCCCAAGATACATATTCAGCTAATCGCCAAAGTAATTGTAAAAAGATGAGATGCAAGAGAAGAGTAGCACCATCAGCACTCCAGGCATGCTAAGCTTGAAGGAAGACATCATCCACATGATGATTGATAAAGCTGTTACATAATGAATACTTCACCCTATATTTCATTTACATACACACATACACCTAACCCTACATTACTCTCATTTTCCACATCAACTCATAAAAACTGTATAGCATCACAATACTTATTTTAAAACGGATAAAACTATTAGACAATTATTTAAAAATTTTTTATGTAAATGCATAAAGCGTAGACCATGTATTTATGAAATCATGGTCTCTCTTTCCACATGATAAAGACAGAACAGCGTTGACAACAGCAGCCAGTCAGCTGATGATCAGTAGAGCTGCCTGCTTTCCAGTCTCATGACTTGATCATCAAATCAAATAATCTCATTGATTTGATGTGAAAAATAATATTTTTCATTTTTGTATTTGTCACGTAGCTGAATATTTTGTTGTGGAAGCCATAAATTTGAATGAACAGTTTTATATAGTACATTGAGTAAACACTGTCAAAGAAACGTTTCTCTCAATTGTAAAATAATTAATTGCTCTAGAATAAATTGTACTTCAATAAACAATACAAAAAATATCAAGTATAAAAGTTTGTAACCTAGAAGCTTTGGAAAAATTCTTTAACGTTATCACTTACATAAATGATTGTTACTTTATTCAACCATTGCAATTTCTACCAGAATATTATAAGTACTGTGTACTTAAATACTATGTGTAGTGTGTAATAAAAGAAAGAGCAAGTAAAACGGGAGATAGATTTAAACACATGTATAAATGAAAATATATGCTTGTACAAGGAAGTCTATTACACATAACCTATTTTCCTTATAAATATAAAAATATTTTATTATATTTCAAAATATGTAAATATGTATACCTTTCAGTTTCTTGTAGAAAATGAACTTGATTATTTTTAGTAGGCGGCTAAATATTCCCCGTAAAAGCTGAGAGATATAAAAGTACGAAGGAAAAAGCTGTCGATACACCTTCAATAATAGTCGAACACTTGTAATTAATAAGTAGCTCTAATAGCACTTTTATTAACACAATTTTATTCACTCAAAACATATGTTGTATTAAAACAACTGAAAATAAATGTGCTCTGATGAAAAACTTTAATTAATCCTATTTCCTATCTTCAAGCAAGTTTACATAGGTACGTACATGCGACATGCGTATGTAAGTGTTTTTTTTGTACAGTTATTTCCCGCGTGGCTTATATAGGTCAGGAGTCTTTGAAGTTACGGTGGCGCTGCGGTGCACGGCCGAGCAGTGTATTTGACGCTGCCGGGAGTGCCGGGCAAGCGTTTTTCCGTGCCGCGAGACCGCGATCGAAATGGATGAAGATTATTGTGGAGAGGCCAGTTGCTGTAAAAACATAGGGGTAAGCTGTACCTGCGACCGAGGTGGACTTGCCATTATTGGACCACTCTTGACAGAGGTTATTTTGAGCTTCTGCCTAGCTGCAACTTTATTATACAGATATGGAAATGTCTTTCGCCATCATCAAATTGTTACGCTTGTACAGTTGCCTGGTATTTTTCTCTGCTTATTATATTTGTTCTTCTACTGGATGTACATACCTTCAGTAAGTACTTTTTGAAATACATAAATAGTTACATAAATTAATTTAAATGAAATTCATCAAAAACTTTTATTTTTGTCTCAGACTGTATTTAGGCAATATGTTGAAACCAGTGTTAGCAATTTCTGTACAATTAATACATTCGAGAACACTATTGATAAACCAATCCATTGAATGCAATTTTTGAGGTTATACAATACCTCATTTGATTTGCATTGGCTTCGGTATCCCCTTAATGTAAAGAACGATGGTCAATGGTAGAATCATTAAAAACTGGAGATTTCAGTATACGCAAGGAAAATTAAAATCTGCACTAATGGGTAATGCTATTTACTATGGTAGTTATTTGTTTATATGTGGAGTTTAGCTAATCTACTTATAGCATTGAAACCTGGAGTGGATCTCGATAGGTATAGACATTATTTTTTTATTGTTTCATTTATTTATATTTTAAAAATTTTTACTTTTATTGTTTTTATTTTAATAGACCAAAAATTAAGGCTATTGCCTCATCTGCATCAAATACTTGGAATTGTTTTTATTCGTGTTGCTTCTTGGCTATACCCTTGTACAAGTCCCACGAGGATTATGGAACTCAAGCAAACCAGCAAATACATTGAATTATAGCTATTTTAAAGCCGCAAAGTTAAGCTAGAAAAATATGAAGCTGAAGAAACTGTTGATGATGTGTTGGAAGTGAACTGAAATACATTGCAAACTCTACAAAGAACAGAAACTCAGTGCGGTATATTAGTGGATGATGTTTTTGATCTACAAGATATTTGGAGTAATAAAACTAGTCTACTTTTCCTGTGCAACGTCCATTGTTACATCGTGTTTTATATAATCCTAGCATAGGTAATATTAATATTTTAAAAATTCTTTTACGCAATCAAACTAACATTTTTCTTATTGCAGAATGGTACTAGAACTGTTTGATTAAGGGTCATGCACAGAAAGCAGCAGCAATATTGGCAGCCACTTTGTCAATAGCTATAGTTTGGTCAGAAGTGACTTTCTTCAACAAGTCCCGAGTATTATCACTATTTATTTTAATTTAAAATTAGATTATTGTATTTCATGAGAACATTATTGTTTAGGTCTTATCCACGATGGTGATTGCAGATTTATGTTACTGTGCTTACTCGACGGTTTTAACGGTTCGAGTATTAAATGTATATTATTTAGCTGCACATCATCAAACTCATGAGTTCACATTATAAAAACGCAAGTCTTGGAAACTCAATATACACATCTATATTCTTTTTAATTTTTTAGTATCATGGATGATATTGTACGCGAAGAATTTAATTTATTATCAAAATTGTAGGTGATGGGTCACATGGACGTCATAAAAATAGCATCAGATGGATTCAATACATATTTTAGTCGCTTTCTGTCTATGCTTGGATTTCAACAATTTTTAGGGGATGTTAAACTTACAACAGATCTTGTTGAAGAAGGTCGAGAATTAATAAACAGAGGTGCAACAATGACACATAACTTAATTGTTATGGATTGCAGAATTTATCTTTATAATCATCAAACCGTCGTCGAGATTTTCAAGACAGATTCCCAGGAAATACAAGAAACATGTCGCGTTATCGAACATCGAGGCAAAGTACGGATACGGGTGTGTACAGAATTGATGAGTAGATGTGTGATTATTTGCCACGTATAGCGAGTATTGCAATATACATCTATAGAATGCAAACCTCTAATAGAGGTGGAACGATTGTACATTGCATAACCGTCATGCTTCATGAGAAGCTTTTGTTGCAATTTTGGATTTTTATTCCATTCGTGAAAGCTATACTGCCTGCTACGTTTAAATGCATTAAAATGTGTCAAGTATTGCTTTTGTACTTAAATTGTATATATGATACACTTTCAAAAAGTTCACTATTGAATTGTTTTTGTCAAGCATACGTTCTTTTTTAAGCTATATTCGTGTATGTTTTCAATTTTTACTTCGTACAAGTAACAATCAAATTTATGTAATATATACCTGTTTATAAAGAATTTACATTAAAAAATTGTATTATAATAATGTATATTGAAACTATTCATCGCTTAGAAAATGATTAATGTATGAACTTTTTTAATTCACTTTAGTTTATAAATCTTTGTTAAATCTGAAATTAAATTATGAAAAAGAAAGTTTGTAATATAACATTTATTAATCTACAACTAGAATTATTTTCCAAAATTTGGACGATGTTGGAAAAATAAATGTTATGTTCTAACTGAATTGGTTTTATCAAAAGTTGAATGGCTGTCGTTAAAATTGTCAATCATTTACATGGACTTTGTAAGAAGACGTTACTAATAAATTGTTAATAGTACAATCTTTGAAACGAGACGAGTCGATGGAGTCAGCACGCGCTGAATTGTTGCGAGACTTCGACCCCATGTCGGAGTACAATGTGGCAAATAGCTCATTTGGCTATGACAATTATGGGGCTAACGATCGGTTCCAGCGTAGATTCCAAGACTACGAGTATCGGACTTTTCCATAGATAATCCGCGAACTTTCGCGACAAACAGTAATCGCGTTGAACCACCGCTAAGAAGTCTTTTTGATGATATTTAAACCATCTTGCAACGAATTTGATAGCTGTTCATTATCGCACAAAGACTATGCATAATCAATAGCACTTGCAAGTCGATTGCTATGAACTGAGCACTTATACCGAATGCATTTACGTTATTATTTCAAAAAGTAGATAGATTTTGTAGTTTAAAAGCAAAATTAATTTTTTAGTTTTTCTTTCAATTTCTTATTTATTATGATTTAATTTCAACTAAAAGACAGATGATGACTTTTTCAATCTATATAATTAAAATGACTCATAGTATGTTAAAAATGAGCTATAGGAGTTTTACAAATAATAATATACAATATTGTACATATATAACATAAAAATATTTGGTATAAAATAACATATTTTTACGCAAATGTAACAATTTTAAATACGCACCAAGTAATCGGCAGCCAGTTGCAGTGAATAAAACATTTAACCCAGTTGATAACAATACAACCTTACGCATGTAAAATGATACTTTACTATAAGCATTACATCCTAGGGAGTAGTATACTCCTCAATTAATGAATGCGGTCAATTATAATTTACTAAGTTGCTGCCTTCAAAAATTAAAATTAAACGATAAAAGTGTATCATTTTGTTGATTAACATTTGATTCATCGAATTTTAGTTTGAAATGCGAAGGAATATGTAAATTACTTTTTCATATTATGTATTTTAAGTAATTAAATACAAGGTTGTTACTTAATCAGTGTCTAGGGTAATTTTAATTTATATCTGATTATAAAACTGATTTCATTCCAAAAAATGTACAATAAATAATTTTATTGAACACAAAGACGCATAATTATGTACGTGCAAGTTTTCCATAAAATTGTTAGTTGAAAGATTACAACAGCTAACTCAGTCAAATCATAAGTTCTGTTTAAAACGCATATAATGAATTCAAGGCATAGAGAAATTAATCTACGTAGTAGACAAACTATTGATTAAATGACAAATTGAAGTAGATAGAAACACAACACAAAATTTAATAAGAGTATATGGTTTTAGTTCAGTAAATGATACCATAATTAAAAGAGAAAGAATAGATTTAGTTGTAAGGTTAATTTAAATTAGAAACAAATTGATGTATGTAAGTGGGATATTAAATATATTGATTTCTCAATTTTTGTAACAATTTATTTGTACATTTTCATACTTTTTATTGCAATGTATGCAAGTTATTCGCGTACTTCGGGGAGCTGGCTACGTTGGCTTTGCTGCGTATAAGCTCTCCCTATACTGTAGCTCTCCGCACTTTGTATATTCATATACCTACATATAACTTTTTCAATAAAAATAATATAATAATTCGTTGTTATTCAAATCTTGGAGTATTCACTTGATTCTTTGATAAATGAAGAATTTATTCCATATTTTTTCATTTTACAAATCATTTTCATTATTTTTATTTTATTCAAATAAAATTGCGGCAAGTTGAAATGTTGTACCCCTAAGCATCGTCACGTGACCTTGTAACGTCAACGATCAAAAAGCCTTGTAGAGAGAAGGCTTGTCCACAGTTTACTGCAGGGGTAACAACTTAGCGCACCAATGACATACGTACTTTGCGATGCGATCAGAGGGTAGGCGCTTTTTTCTCTCGTCACAACAGTCGCAACCTTGCAGGTCGCAACGTGCTACCTCTCGTTCTTTGTTCTTTCGAATTCGAATCTCTTCGTAAGTCGCAACCTCTTGTGCAGTGTGCTCTTCCAGACTGCAGCCATGGCACCCGGAATTAATGATAAAAGAAACAAGAACAAGGCAAAGAGAGGTAAATACTTTAATAAATACTTATATTGAAGTAATTTATATTGATATAAATACATGAATTTTTTTCAGGTAAAAAGACGCCGATACACGTAAACGAACAAGCTGCAAGACGGGCTACAGCCGCAAACAATGAAGCCAAGGCTGCGAGAGAGGCGAGACAAAAAACTGCAGATGAAGCTGCTGCACAAAGATCTGCAGATGCAGCTGCTGCACAGAGAGCTGCAGATGAAGCTGCTGCTCAGAGAGCTGCAGATGAAGCTGCTGCAATGAGAGCTGCTGCACAGAGAGCTGCAGATGAAGCTGCTGCACAGAGAGCTGCAGATGAAGCTGCTGCACAGAGAGCTGCAAATGAAGCTGCTGCAATGAGAGCTGCTGCACAGAGAGCTGCAGATGAAGCTGCTGCACAGAGAGCTGCAAATGAAGCTGCTGCAATGAGAGCTGCTGCACAGAGAGCTGCAGATGAAGCTGCTGCAAACAAAACTGTAGATGAAGCTGAAGCTGCAAGAAAAGCTCAGGCTGATGCCAAGAACATGGTGAGAAATTTGTTACTTAATTAATAATAGATATCTAAATAACATTCAAGTGCTGCAACTTTATGTTGCTTCTTTAATAATAAAAATAAAATAATAAAATAAAGAATTTTTTTTATATTCGTGGCAAACAAAATTTAAATATATATTTGTCAAAATTATTTATAACGTTATCATAACGTTATCCTACACTCTCATGGCCTCATGTGTAAGGAGTTTGTCTCAAAAGAATAAGCTCTGCCAGAATTGTTTGTAGAACAGAGGTCTCGAACTACAAACAAACTATTCTACAACTATTCTGCAAACAGTTCTGGCAGAGCTTCTTCTTTTGAGACGAACTGCAAGTATATGAGTTGTAAAACAACAATTGTATTAAGGGGTTATTACAGCGTTAAATCCTGAAAAAATAAATAAATAGATTAGTGCATGTAAAAAATATATACATAGTAGTGCTCTAAAAATTAAATTTTTCTCTTTAAATATGTGTCATACACCACTTTTATGCATAAAAAATATGCATTAAGTGTGTGTAATGATAATGGCATTTAGAAGCTGGCAATTAAATAAAAATTATCGTTACCAATTGATAGTAAAGGTTTTTTAATGATTACAGTTATTTGCACTACTTACCATTATTAAACACCCTTTGAGTTGTTTGATATTTGATTTGATAATATTCGCTGTACTCCGTAGAAGCTCTTGCACTTTAACAACACCATTCAGGTTATAAGCACTTAGTTGTTACAGCAGCTAGCAGACATACTGCACTGATCTAATGACTTGAAAGTTGGATGAAAAACAGCTGTTTGACAGCTTCACAGAAAATTATACTTCACCGGCCATATAGTAATATTCTAATATTTTAAAATATTTTAGACACCCGAGGAAAGAAGGCGTTTATTAGACACAATTAAAGAGTTACAAGAACAGATTAGAAAGCTGAATGAAAGCAATAAGAGCATTACAGGAAAACAAAGAAGTGTCGCTGCAAAATTAGAATTTTCCAAGGAAATGCAGCAATGGGTAAGGATTTTGTAATTTCATAATTTACTATTAATATAACGTTTTTGAACAAAAATGTAAATAAAATTATTGTTTTCAGTTAGTGCAGAGGCCTTGTCCGAATTGTCAGGTGACTACAGGATCAATAGAACAGCGTCCAAATGCACAACCTGCGCCTGTATTTGAGCAGCCTCCTGCGCCAGCGTTTCAACAGCAGCAGCCTCCTGCGCCTGCATATCAACAGCAGCAGCCTCCTGCGCCAGCGTATCAACAACAGCAGCCTCTTGCACTAGCGTATCAACAGCAGCAGCCTCCTGCGCCTGGGTATCAACAGCAACAGTTTCCTGCACCTGTGTTTCAGCAGCAGCCTACTGCTGCTGTTATACAAGCACCGCTCCCGGCTCTCTACGAGATCCCTGCTGCACCTATGCAGCCGGCTCAGCCATGGCCTAATCGACGCCAAGAAACGCAATGGAATGGTCGACGATTCAATCGTGGACGATTCCGTAGTAACTATCATGGTCACAGGGGCCGACAACATTATAATAATTAGTAATCAATAGTGCTAAAAGAAAAATGCATACTTTTTTTTAATTATATAAGAATAATTTTTTTTTTAGTATTTAGTAGTATGACATCTTTTAACATTTACATCTGTTTTGTTCTGCTCTAGTTTTGATTATAGTTAATAAACAAAGTTTTTCTGTTCTTGTTTTGAGCGTAGTTTATAAGCAACATTGTTCTGCTCTTGTTTTGAGCATAGTTATAATTTTAGTTATTGATAAGCAAAATTGTTCTGCTCTTGTTTTGAGCATACTTAATAAACAAGTTTGAAAATGTAGTACAGTTGAAACTGTTACGTTAAATGTTTTCAAATGTTTTCAAATGATAATAAGTAACAGCATTGGATTATAGTGCATCTTGCTGTGATGCACAGAAAATTAATATTCTTAAAATGTGTGATTCGAATTGAAATAAATAAAAATTACAAACCCAGTAAACACGAGCCAACTTTTAGACGTCCACAAACTTATCTTTTGTGAGATCTTATAGATATCAAAGTTTTCAAATTGAAAACTTACGGATAACTGCAGTAAATGATAGCATTAAATCGAAAAGTCTTTAACGTAACTTCTATTAGACTTCTTTAAGAAATTCTCTAAGTAATCTATTTGTTGCCATTGTAAAGACAAGCATTTTTATTATATATATGATATAAACTACACTATAAATTATTTAATTGCGTTTAATTTTCTAAAAATTAAAACGCAACTTAAATGGTAATTTTCTGAAATTTTTAATAGTAACACTATTTATTTTATTAAAATTTTATGTCAATATCCTTAGCAGAAAATGTAAATAGATATTCTTACTTGAAATTGTCATAAAATTACCATTTAAGTTCAGCGAAATTGTATTATACAAGAACTCCGCCCATAGACTATAAGTTCTTGCTATGTCAGTTAACAATATACAATTATTTACGACTACTTCGAAAGACTGATCCAAGTAAAGCTCAGTTAATTGAGTTTTTAATTGGTCAGTCGAAGAGTTGAGTTAGCGAGTACGAGCGGCAGATATTCCTCAATATCGTTTTGAACAAGCTTGTGCAAACATTATCCGACAGACATTGCTATTTCCAAAGTGACTATCGGAGAGACGTTTACAGTGATTTGAGGTCTGTTTTCCAAGTTTTCAGTGAAGTATTTAAAAAAATTGTAAATATCAATTAAAATATCTCACGTATGCCAGAACTTTTTATTCAACTTAAACTAATAGAATATTTAAAATAAAATTTACTCTTTGTAATAAACGTTCTCAATAGCTTTCTACGCTTATTCATATATGTAATTTTGTACAGTACAAATAATAGTGTACAATGCTGTGCAAATTTTTTTTTTAAGTAAATAAGTTATATAAAAATCATCATAATGTCCAATAGAAAATCTTACCATGAGTTATCAGATAGTCAAAAAAAAAGACGCCAGTCTAAGACATTCAAAAATACTTTAGAAAAATTGATTGGAGCAAACGAGAATATTTTAAAATCAAATCAATCATCTGGCATAGGGGTAGCTGAAAATATTGATTTTCATTCAAATATAATAGATACTCCTTGTGATTTTAATAATACTGCAAATAATTCGTGGCTAGAGGATGAAACCAATGATTTTCTTGACAATAGCATAGATTTTGATAATTACAGTAGTGCTTCTTCGTATTCTAATGATTCTGAAATTGACAGTGTTAGTGATTTTAATGATAATGAGAGATCAGATACTAGTATGGATACTGATGATAGTTTTGAAGAATTTAATTTGAAAAAATTTTTAATTGACTGGGCTATTACGTTTCAAGTTCGACAAAATTGCTTAACAAGTTTATTGAAAAATTTAAAAAGAGCTGGGCACAATGATCTTCCTAGTGATGCTAGAACATTATTAAATACGAAAAAAAAAACTTTAATTAATCCTCTCGATACAGGAAACTTTTCTCATTATGGTTTAGAGAAGGGATTAATCAACCAGTTAAGATGGATAGATAAAAAGAAAATACCTGACACTATTGAATTACATTTAAATGTTGACGGCGTGCCTCTTGGAATCAATGATTTCAGAGTATTTAGAGTTAAAAAATGAAGGTTTTATTTACAATGACAGAAAGCATACGGTATCTATTAAATTATTCATAGCCGACACAGTTGCTAGGAATTATATTGTAAGCTTTCCGCCGCATAATTGTAGATGTGGAAAATGTACGCAGTTAGGGAAAACTGTTCTTCATAGGCGTATATTTTTAGAAAATGATTCTGCTTTAAGTACAGACGCAAATTTTAGAGAAGGGGTTCCTGATAAATATCAAAATTTAATTTCTCCTTTAGAAGGAATAGATTTGAGTGTAGTTTCTCAAGTTCCTCTTGACCCGATGCATTTATTAGACGAGGGAGTAGGGAAAAAACATTTGAAACTTTTACTGAACTTTTACGGTAATACTGGAGTTGATGCTGTACGTAGAATAAAAAACATTAATAAATTGTACGTTTCTTTTAAGCAGTGGGTACCTAGCGATTTTGTTAGAAAAACAAGAACTTTTAATGAATTGAGTAGATTCAAAGCTACAGAGCTGCGTATGGCTATTTTATATACGGCATCGATTGTTTTTCAAAATTACGTTCCAAATGAATTAATGTTACATTTTAATGTTTTAAATTGTGCACTACGTATATTTTATGATGTTGACCAATATATTGCTAATAACGCATATGTAAAAGATTTATTGAGTTACTATGTCGATTCTATGAAAAATATGAACAGCATATAATTTATAACGTGCACAATTTAATTCATATTTCAACCAGAAGTTTACTACCAAAGCTAATTAGGCATATACACAGGCTTCAAGTGTAATAAAAGAGCTGTCGCATTTGAACCCAAATTGTTCTAGATCAGATGCACTGATAAAAAATCACGTACTTTTGAAATAAATGTATTTTGCTTCAAAATCCCTTTAGGTTCTTACGAAAATTTTCGATATTACATTATTTTTCTTTGAATCCTCGTAATTTTTTATCCCGTTACTCGATTTTAACGTTTAATAGGTTCAATTAAAGCTATTTTCTTATACTTTTTTTTACAGGTTGAAGTTTAAATTTTTTTATGCATTGAGTTATATATGTGTTTCTCAAGTAGATAATTTTCTGAAAGCATATATAGCTCACTACAGTTAAAAAATGTAATTCAAACTCAGGCATACAAGTACAAAGGCAACAAAGGGATTCTGGAACAAAATACATTTATTTCAAAAGTACGTGATTTTTTATCAGTGCATCTGATCTAGAAAAATTTTGGTTCAAATGACATCCCTTTTATCACACTTGAAGCCTGTCTATACGCCTAATTAGCTACAAAATGCGCAATGATCTCTGCATAAAATCGCAAAGATCCAAAAAAACAATGGCACAAGATTGATTTCGTAGGTACACTATTTTTCTCTTCTTCAGTACGTCCTATAGAACAGAAAAAATCTTATCCGGTCAATGTAGCCCGAGATTTTTTTTTCGCAACTTTTGAGGGTAAAAAAGTCAATGAAAAGTACGGATTTCGTCATAAAAAATGAACTAACTAGAATATACATTGCATTGGCAGCATTAGTCAGTTGCAAGTGCTATTATTAGAACAAATATTTTTTTTAACATTTTCCTCAGTGAAGAAAAGTGAAAAGACGGTTTTTTACTGTTTGTCCATCGTAGACCTCGAATAGCCCGGTCTATTTTCAGTCTTTGAGGAAATTATAGAAACAATCAATTGGCTAGGTAATACATTGCATTAGCAGGTTTAGCCTGTTGCAAGTGCAATTATTAGAATAAATATTTTTTTAACATTTTCCACAGCGGAAAAAAGTGGATACACGGTTTTTTACTGTTCGTCCATCGTAGACCTCGAATAGCGTAGCCAACACTTTCATAATTTTACAGAAAGAGCTCCGCGAAATAACATTTTTTACATTGAACAATTTAGCGACGAAATAGTTAATTGTTTGTTTTTGTTTTTTCTCAATGTTCATAAAAAATTAGACTTTCAAAAAAATTTCAAAAGATTAAGAATACCTTCAAATTCGTAAAAGAATTTTCTCAATTTCTTTCACAATTTACCATTCAAAATGAAAAGTCATGAAATCAAAAATTGAGAAAAAACATTGAGAGTATGCTTTCATGAATACCAAGTCATTTTTATTCTTATAAAATTGCTATACAAATCCATAGTTTTCAATTAAACAATTTTAGAATCAACTGACATAAAGGATTCACAAATCAATAACATGTGATTCTTGTGCTGACATCTATCTGTAAACACTTGATAATGTCAAAGCTATTGAGTGAAATCAGTGGTATAGGAATATTACGCAAGCGCCTTCTTGCGGTAACATCATAAAGTAAATGCTAAACATGGTTACAGCTTCAGAACCTCGGTCGTTGAGTCGTGCACCTCGTGTAGTAGTTCAAAGTTTTCGACAAATTTACGCATATTTCAAACTTAGGACGTTCCTTAGGAGATTACTTGTAATAACAGTGAGGGCGGACAAGTCTTATTTTGCGCCTATTTATAGTAAATTACTCATACAGAGCGAATTCGTAAAATCGAGTTACGTGTCTTCTGCTCATCAGTGTCTCCGTCACCGAGTGAGAAGTCGCCAAGTATTTCAAAGTTTTCATTCGTATTATTGAACTAATACTTTCTTGGCTACGCGGTAAATATTCGTTGTTATATCCGTGAGTGCGGACAACTCGGCATTTGTTCCACATATAAACATAGACTTCACAATTAGCTGACAATGAAGAGGCACGCTGTGTTGCGTGCGAAAGCGTTCATGAGGTCGGTAAATAGAAAATCACAGTAAAATGATTTTTATCGAATTTCAATGAAACAAAACTTGTCCGCCCTTCATTTAGTTATTATAAATCATTTCCTAAAGTTTCGGAGCCATTGAATTTACCGTTTATGAGAAAACTTTGAAATACGAAAAGAAGGTAAAACAGATAACTTCTTTTTCTGTGGATACGGCGTCACCTTAAGATGCCAAACCGTTAAATTTGAGTTCCAGGCCGCAAAGTACGTGCATATTCATATATCAGGCATGAATATTCCATAAGAATGCACAAAAATTATTAATTTTTCATTAAATTGTTAAATAAACAATGACCGCCAAACTTTCTGCTCGGAAACCACGAAATTCGGATTCTATGCCTCAAAATACATAATAATTCTTAAACTATGTAGGAACCTCCCATTATTGTTAATGCATTATTATGCATTATTATGCATTATTATGCATTATTATGCATTATAATGTTATGTATTATTGTTAAGAACCGATGTAAAAACCGCTGAAAGTTCTTGGCTTGTAGCTTCCTGAAGTCTAATATTTAATTCCAAATAAGATTTTGTCGGGTTATAGGGTTAAAAAGGGTTAAAAATACAAAATTTATAAAACAAGTTCTTTTTCTAAATTTTTGAAAGAAATTTTTATAAAATAAACTAAAATAAAATATCCGAATATTTAACACGCAGGAGGGGTAATAAGTATAACAAGCACTGGTATTAATTCAGTGATAAATTTTGGACTGAGCCAATTAACTTAAGTCACTATAATCTAAAAATTGTTACTTTGCCATGATACGGTTCGATACGGTGCGCAAGAAATATTTTACTTTAATTAGTGAAAAATACTTTAATGAGTTAATAACGATATTCCTCATCTATATCGAAATGTATTATTAGTGTAACTTAAATCTATACTTAATTCACATATCAGTGACCTAAATAACCGATTATTGCACACTGTATACCTTATTCATTGCGAAGCAAAAATAGACTGATTATGACTCGAATAGGCGTGACAGCAAATTTAACCGTTTAACGCTCCAATGCATTGTGAATATATTCTCATATTAGGATTAGACAATCCTTTTAAAAGTATAGAAAATTGTCTCGAAAGACATATCTTTAGGTTTTAGGTTTCTCATTCGAATGGTGTAATCAGAATTTTCAAAAAAATTGTTTAACTGTTGTTTTTAACGAAAACTATTAAAAATGCAGTATTATAAACAAAAATTGTTTAAATTACGATTGAAATTCATGATTTCTATTTAAAAACAATAGTTGATGCATACATATTTCCAGTGTGAGAATATGCAGTGCAGAGCCTACAATCAAAAATTATTTTTTTTTTGTTTTTTACTCGAGTAGAGCGATAGCAATTTTTCAATATAATAGTTAAACAATCCTTTTCGTAAATTTTAATTACACAATTCGAAAGAGCAATTTCGGAAATATAAAGTATATCAGTCCGAGATAATTTTCTATACTTTTTCTAGGGTTATTATGATCCAAAGCATGGAGATATCTTCTTAGTGTAAGGATTAAACAGACATCTTCGCGTTTAAGGATTAAACAGACTACGCCATGAAATTATTTTTTACAATAGCTAATAGATTTTTTTTTTCATGCTATAGAATGTCGTATAGAAAAAGTTATAATGACCTGTCTGGAAGACAGAAGAGGAGACGGCTTACTGCGGCATGTCAACAGAGTTTTAAACAAATTGACGCAGAATATGCACAGTTGGAAAGTAATAATTGTAATACAGGGCTGGAAGACATTGTGAGAGCTGTCGAAACTCCTGAAACCTTTTCTTTGGCTATTGATAATGATAATAATGACAATGATAATTTTAATTATCTTGCATTAGAGTATGATAAACTCAATTTAGAATTAGAAAACCATGATTTTGAAGATTTGTCAACAGATGATGAAAGCCAGAATAATGATGATGAATATACGAAAAAATCAGATATTAAATATAGACTGTCGTGTTTAATCTCTTCAAGTAATTTTCCTGATATACATGCAAATACTCTTTTAGATATATTAAGAGACGCTGGATTAACCTATCTTCCGAAAGATGTGCGATCTTTACGACATACTCCAAAAACCACCGTAATCACACCATGTTCACCTGGAACATATCTACACTATGGATTAGAGAAAGCTCTTACAAATATGCTAATTAAATACAAAAAGCACATATCAGAAAATATTAAATTAGATATTAACATAGATGGTCTTCCAATAACAAAGTCGCCGAAAACATGTTTGTGGCCAATACTTGGTAAAATTGTCAGTAATCTATGTAACGAAGTATTCGTCATTGGTGTATATCATGGCACAACGAAACCTGATTCTCAAACAACATATTTGGATCCCTTTATAACTGAATTTTTGAAATTGCGTACGAATGGATTTATTATGAACGGTCGCCAATATTCAGTTGATATAAGGTGTCTAATATGTGATAGTCCTGCTGCTAGTTATCTTTTATGCATAAAACAGTTTAATGGATATTATGGGTGTAGAAAATGTACTATAAAAGGTACTTGGAAGTCGCGTATGGTATATTTATATGAGGAAGAATCCCTTAGAACTAATCATTCTTTTCGAAACCGTGTTCAGAGTGAACATCACACTGGATTATCTTCATTTGAACAACTAGATTTTAATATAGTCCAACAAGTACCACTAGACTATATGCATTTAGTCCTACTGGGCGTAACAAAATTGATTCTGAGTCAGTGGATAACACCCAGAACAAATCCAAACTTAAATATACTACAATTAGACCGTTTATCAAATAATTTCGTATGTTTAGGTGCTTATGTACCCAAAGAATTCGCAAGAAAACCACAACCACTGTTGGACTTAAATAACTGGAAAGCAACTACCTTTCGGCTATTTTTATTGTATATCGGTCCAATCATTTTATACGATATTCTGCCAGATGAATATACAAAGCATTTTAATGTTTTAAGTTGTGCTATTCGAATTTTATGCCACCCAACGTTGTATCTGCAGCATAACACATCAGCAAAAGATTTACTTGTTTATTTTGTACGCAAATTTAAAAATTTGTATGCCGACATGTATATAACGTGGAATATGCATAATTTGATACATATTGCAGATGATGCGAAAAATTTTGGACCATTGGATAATTTTAGTGCTTTTCCATTTGAAAACCACATGCAGGTTTTAAAACGAATGATTCGAAAGAAAGGTAAAATACTGCAACAGATTCACCGGCGTTTAACTGAAAAAGAAGATCTTTGTAACAAAATATCTACTTTTCAAGAAAGAATATCACCATTCATGACTCAACGTTGTAATAAGACTCTTCCAGATAGCTGTCATTCTTGTCATTCCTCTTTAAAATTTGTTAATTTCGAATTAAAAGACAAAAGACCAAACAACTGCTGTATTACAAAAGAAAATGAAATAGTTTTAATCGAACGTATTTGCAAAAGGGGAAATCAAAATGTAATCATCGGAAGAGAATTTTTATCAAAGAAAAATATCAAGAATTATCCATTACCATCCTTAGACATGGGGATTTGTACAGTAGACAAATTGTCACAGAAGAAAATATATCTTGTTGAAAACATACAGAACAAAGCTTGTTTGTTTTTTCATAACAATGAATCATTTGTTGTGCCACTTTTGCATCATAGTTAAAAATTTGGTAAATAATTATATTAGTCTATATCTGATTTTATTATATTTTTATTATATTTATCAAAATCATCGACAACCCCGAATACCTGGACCCAACCTATAATCCATTCTTACGATTATACAAAAAATTATGGAATACATTACCCAGCCTTCGTCATCGACGACCCCTCCCCCCCCCCCTCCCAACCCAACAATTAGACAGTACGTATTAGCCATTTTCACACCCAGATCCAAAAACATACGGAGCGCAACGCATACTCTCTAAAAAAAACTTTAGCGAAAATTATGTTTTACTGCGAATATTTGCTAATTATTTTAGCCACTGGTTTACTCTCTAAAAAGTGAACATTCACTAATTTAAAAAGTGAAAATAAAAACATTAAATTTTTCATTTTTTAAATAGTGCGTGATAATTAGGTAATGAGTAAAACTTGCTGATATCGTTTTTTCAATAGTACACATTTCATTATTATAAAATTTGTAAGACGTTCACTTATTCAATTAATGGAAATTTAGTTCAGTTTTTTTGTAGAGAGTAGATCCCATCATTAACGATCTCATCAGCTCGACACTACGTACTAACCACCCTCATGCCTAGACTTTAAAAACTACGGAGCGCAATACCTACAAACCGTCTACGAACCAATTCAGTGATTAATAAATTACTTAATTTGTCTAATAAAAATTAGGATGTGTTACAAATTTGATTTACCGCTATTGCTAATTTAGCACCGCTACTACCTAATTAAACATAAATAATGATAAATTAGGTAATATTATTAATGGTACTTATGAAAATTAATAGTATTACTGTTAATACTATTAATACAATATCGATAGTACTTATGCTGACGAAATTGATAATAACATAATTATCAACGATAATATATATAAATATATATACTAGTTTAATAATAATTATAAATATTCAATTCAATTAATAACAAAATTATGCATTTTGTAGATGGAAGACTATTATGTAGCTTTTTTCGATGTATATACATCAATGTTGCCAAAATCATGGTTAGACATGGAGGAAGAAATGGTATATTGGCCACCTGGCCCAGTCAAAAAAATTAAAATGTCTAGCATGATTCCTGAAGACGATTGGACTCACTACAAGTGGAAAAAAATCATGGGACCTTATGGTAATTGTCTGTTGAGACATATAAAACGTTTGTTTTATTAAAGGTGTATCTCTAATTATTTATAACCAAAAAATAAGAAAGATTTTTTGCTTTGAATTTACATTTTACCTTATTTTACAGCAAGCAACAATCAGTTTTAATCAAGAAAATAACAGTTTTTCATACATAATATATCGATTTTCACTGTAAGAGCAATTTTCCTGCGTAAATGCTGTCTTTCTGTAAAATATTGATTGTAGAGGTTAAAAAGGTTTATCATAAAATATTTTAAAAAATCTTTCTGAAACTTTTCTTGTAACTTATATTAAGCGATAAAAGAAGAGATTGTAAAAAATTAAAATAATTGGCAAACTACCTTAATTATTCATCAGACTTGCTTTCATTATCAAACTGAAAAATAATTTTTATAATTTCCCTACGAATTTCCCCTAGATTTTGCAAAAGCTTCCAGAATAGAACAAGAATCTCAATTTATATCAACGAGTGAAGATACCGATCAACTAAACACTCCAATTAAACTATTGAATGAAAAACGAAAACGTGTAAAACCTAATAAGTTTTTAGAGGAATCAACTACTGAAAATTTAAATGATTCATTTTCTAAGAGCACACATTCATATGAAAGTGAAGAGCATGATAACTCAGATGAAAACCTAGGTAAGAATAATTTTTCAACATTAAGAGGTAATACCTATATCGATTAGTTCCAATTGTAAACTAATACAAAAATACAGATAAACATTATTATAATGTTTACTAGTCCATACATTGTTTAATATATATGTATAGAGTAGACCTAAATTAGTAACTATAACAATACAATTTTGAAATCGTCTTTAAAAAAAGTAATGGCCTTTGTTGTGCATTTAATACGTGATTCTGCTTGGTTGCTAAGTAAACATGGCTACGGTTACCATGATTCATAGATCATGACTGATATGATGTATTGAGTTCAAAACTTAACTGAAATCGCGCGCGAAAATTCCTTATAGTTTTTTGAAAACCATTGGTTCTGAAGCAATTAATACTAACCTGTTTTTATCTTGATACACTTAAAACTTTCATTGTATTACCGTATCAGAGTTGTAGTACCGTTTCAGAGTTAGAATCTTTTGCGTCTAATTTCAAGGATATACTATATAAAATTTCTCCTATAAGTAATTGTTAATTCATTTTGACACAGAGCATGCGAATAGTCACCAGTCGAATCCTGAATTGCCTAAAGTCAGGATTCTGGAAAATAAGTTATTGAATACTCCATATGCGATTAGTGGTAAGCAATGCTATTTTCGTTGTGATACGATCAAAACTGTTTTGAAATATTTTTTTCCAAGCATGCTTCTTTAATGACAGTTTTTTTATGAAATTAATGTTTTTATTTACAATATTTCATATTAATGAAGATAATGAGTTATAAGTTATTGTTATATTTTCATTTTCATGAACATAGTTAAATATTGGAATAAAAGATAAATTTACAATAGTAATATGTTGAATAAAAAATGCTCAATTTTAATGTAATATTAATTAATATTTAATAAATTTGATAGTTCTGTAAATTCGGGTATCAAAAAAATGAATACTTATGTTCTGTATTTTTCTTTATTGCCATACTTCAGTTTGCAATGAAGATGGTAAGGAAAATCCGTTTGCTTCAAAGAAATCTAAACTCAAGACGAAAAATAACATTAGTCCACTTACTGAAGCAACTACATGCAATCAATCGTCATTGAACGATGACTCGCCTAATAATATACAAAATGGAAGTGCAAACTCTAGTTTAAGTATGGATTTCGAAGATATAGACGCAACTATTAAAGGTATATTTGTAAATTTTTTCATTGACGATAACTAAAAAAATAAGAATCTTGCATTACATGGGTTTTGGCACCGTGGCATTCGCTGACTGCTTTATTCATGTAGGTAAACGTTATGCAACCATGGACGATATAAAGAAGCTACGAAAGAATATAGTCTGTTTGAGTAAACGTCAGGAGCTAGAGGCTCATGAAAACGAATTGGCCGTTGACGACAACATAGAGGATCAATTAAATTTACCACTAAAAACTGTTAAACAGTTCAAAGAATTTGATGCCCTTATAGCAAAGGACTCAAATATTAGAAATAAGTTTGTAAGTATATTTTAAGTAAATATTAACTTAATTATTAATAATTCTTAACATAATATTTAATATGCTCTTAATATATTATCTTAATAGAAGGCTATGATTCAAAAAATCGATGGACCCAATCAAAGAGCGCTGCTGTACAATGCCTTAACTAGATTGATGACAAACGATTTAGCCGTAAAATACTCCTATTCAGGCCAGTCTCGGGGAAAAAAGAAAGAACATAGAACTCTATGTTTTAAAAGTTTAAATATTTTCAACATTTTAAAACGTGAGTATAAAATGATTAATTTTAAAATATTATTTTCATAACGCGTGTCTGAAAAGGGCCTTTTCCATGCATACAGAACACCAATTTTCGTGTTTTTTAAAGTAGTAAAATAAATAAAAAATTATATATATTACGATTCATTATTTTCATTTGAAAATAATTAATAAATTTGAAAAAATAAACAAAAAATTTAATTTTTTTTAATTCTTATTTAGTAGAAACAAAATTTGATGTATAGAAGAATTTCACATGGTATAGTTCATAACTTGTTTTCTTTTACTGCATGAAAAAAAAATTTTCATGCCCTTGTTATAAAGAATATACAAAACAAAGGGCGAATTATCCTCTATTTTTTCCAGTAATTTTTCACCCCTAATTGTGTAATATATTGTTCAATATATTTTTACAAAATAATATATTCTGTAGGTACCATTGTGTATTCCAAAGTCACATATACTGAAAAGGAATACATCGAACATCTCAAAAAATGGCTTAATAACGCGACAATCAGGCTAGAACAAGCAAAAGCTAAAGAAGTCGCAGCTAAAGAATTGGAGGAAGAAGATGAAATATCTTAAAATAAGAATATGCTGAAAATGTATCTATCTTTTTATTTATTGTTCTTTTTGATCGGCTTAGTTTATAGAAAAATTATATTACTATATGGCAGTTATCTCCGTAAGTGATGTCCATTCCTTCGCAGATATTGAATGCTCTCTATGTTAGCCATACGTGACACTGAAAAGTTCGCATTCGAGGTTAACCAATCGCTTTCGATTGTTTTGAACATGTTTTCGCAAAATAATGTATCGATAATAATACATTTTGTTTAAGAGAAAAAGTTTAAACTTAATTATGTGATCATTTCCAAAGAATTTAGTTTTGTGTATTATTTCGTATTTTTGCTAATGTAAGGTGGTTAGATCCCCTTAACTTTATCGACAAAAATAGTTTTGAAGTAGTTGTAACAATTTTATATGATAGTAAAATTGCAGTATAAAAAGTGTTTATATTAAGACTGCATTTGTAATTGTAATTGATTATTTTTACTTTATTTGTATAACCTAATAAACGTATTTACTTTTAATAAATGTATTAATTATAACTTTTACCAAATAATTAATAATTTGATATGCAGAAATATTAAAATAATTATAAAGAATTCTTTATCATTAGTTTAGGATTTCTTTGAACGGTTCATACAAGATTTCAATTTAAACAATTGTTTATGATTGTTTTATGAATTCTTTTAGATCACTTTTTACAATCCATACAATATCACATGTTCAAATAAAAAATTATATATTATTGCTTAAAGAATGCTTTGGACTACTTTTTATGACGATACGAAATTCAATTTTGGAAAAAGAATTCTTTTTGAATATTTGAAGAACATTCCCTGATCGCTTAATGAATTTTTTAAGGTTACTTAATTAATACTTTTAGGCTACTTTTTGTCATTGTATACCAAATTTCATTTCGAAAAAAGAATTCTTTTTCAATATTTTAAGAACATTACCAAATCCCTTAATGAATTTTTTTTGGTTACTTAATAAATACTTTTGGACTACTTTTTGTTATTGTATACACAATTTCATTTTGACCAAAGAATTCTTTTTGTATATTTGAAGAACATTCCCAAATCCCTTAATGAATTTTTTGTGGTTACTTCATAAATACTTTTGGACTACTTTTTGTCGTTGTATACAAAATTTCATTTTGAAAAAAGAATTCTTCTTGAATATTTTAAGAACATTCCCAGATCGCTTAATGAATTTGCTATGATTACTTAATGAATACTTTTGGACTACTTTTTGTCGTTGTGTACAAAATTTCATTTTGAAAAAAGAATTCTTTAAGTATCCACCATGAGCGGACATTCGTTTACTTTTAAAGTTATCTTAAAGAGTTCTTATATAACACTATCTGATCAAAAGAATTCTTTTAGAATACTTTACGAATTCTTTAAGATTCTGCAATGCTTATCGGGTATCCACCTTTTCACATGCTGCAATTGGATTGAGTGTTTATATGAACACATATATTTATAATCCTTCCTCAATTTAATCGGTTATTTATTTATTTGAAAACAATTATTTTTTATAGCAAAAAACTTGCCAATTTATTTATTGATATCATAACTTTCTTTTCTTAAAATTAAAATGAGAATTTATGTCAAATCGAAGGTATAGATAATCGAAGGAGAAGTGACACTAAAGAAATGGTAATCTGTCCAACAGACCCTTAACGCGAAGATGGTTACACGTTCATATTTTCATACATGAGAGTTTCGGATTTTTTAGCTTAATGTATAAGCATCATGATTTGAGTGATTGTGATTAACTCATTGCAGAGGTAAAAGAAGACATTCATCCTAACATAATTATTTGTTTTCCAACTTGATCTATAAGTATCACATATTCTTCCAGTATTTGTGTTCGATCACTTATTCACAAGAGGAAAGAAGATATATTATTTGTTGATCTGACGATTATAATATCAACACGTCTTAAGAGTATGCAGTAAAGCTACTAGTATTTTGTCTATATAAGTGTTATCAAGATCTTTAATTTCCATAATTAAATAACTGTATAGAATACAGCATTTATAATTTCGACTACATAAGAGTTGTCGAAGTTTGAAAATTAAAGTTGAATTTTAGAGTAAGCTCTAAGAATTTTTATTTTGTCTGCATCAATGTTAATAAAAGTTTGGTTTTGTCTGCATAAGTGTTATTAAGAGTTTTTTTTACATTAAGTTTATCAAGAGTTGTAAAATTAATCTTTAATTTTTACATGAAGAAACGACCTTATACTTGCCAGCCTTTTACCTTGAAAAGGTTTGTTTGGGGGGGGGGGGGAGAGATTTCACTACTTTTAAAAGGTATATAATATGTAAATTACAAAGAATAGTTAACATCAACTAAATAAGTAATAAATTTAAAATATTAATGTACATTTGCTCATGGATTAATGTAGTAATAATAATAATTATTTTTTAGACACTATCTGTAGAGTAAATAGTTTTTTTAGATCATTATTATTTACCAAGAAATCTATCTTTTTCACACCACCCTCCAGGTAAATAGAATAGCGCGTTTTTTTCCTTTATTGACACTAAATTTTATGTTAAGTTCCATAATGATTTGTTTCGCAAATATACATCAAAGAAATCTGTACGTCTAAAATTATTGCTAATTAATTAACTGATAACTGCTTTCTCGAAAGCATTTGTACGTTACGTATACTATTGTCATGCAGACCATGAGTGATATAGCATTTTAATATTTATACAAGTTTATATCGTATCCTTTACAATTGTTCAATCTATATTATGGAATAATGAAAATAATATTTAGAATAAAAAGAAGTATATGTAAGTTAATTTCCAATATCCCTATGATTCTTTATGATAGATGTATTATCATTTTTAATGCAACCCACCTAATTCGGTAAACGTTTAGAAAACTGTAATCGAATTCAAACTTTATGAAAATCTGTAAAAAATAGTGTCAGTAAAGTTGTGGTATCCCCTGTATGACTTTCACATAAATACTTACACGGTTGACATCATAAATTTAGTGTCAATATTGAATAGTGTCATTTAGCAAACAAGTTATAGTTTATTAAATATATTCTGAATTGAGTTCTATTGAGTTCTATTGAGTTCTATTCTAAATTGAATTGAGTCATTTAGCAAACAAGTTATAGTTTATTAAATATATTCTAAATTTATAGCTTTTAAGGTAAGATGTATTTAAAGCAATCAGCTACTAACGTAGTGTTTATTTATGAACTACAATATATACACTAGAGTGACCTAACCAGGCATGGCAAAAAAATTCCATTCCGTTATGATCTGTTGAATGTATATAGATAATATAAATTGTCAAGCCAGTCACTTAGAGGGATAATCTAAAAATTTTCCAGTTGATACGGCTCAGCAGTTTTGAATTATTGAATTTTGAAATTTCTAATCTCTGATTATCTCAATACTGCTAAACTATACCATCTTCAAAATTCTTATACTATCCCTCTAAGTAGTGGGCTTGAAAACTTGTATGATCTTTTTAACTTTTAGGAAAAGAGACGCTGAACCCACATTCTGGAAACTGCCTGAACTCTGGCATTCTGAAAATTAAAAATAACTATTTTTGAATTGAGCAAATCAATCAGAGGGATAGCATATGAAATTTAAATTTAATCGTCTAGACCAATTTTTAGCTCTTCGATTTTGAATGCCTTATATGATGATTATTTTGAAATTGGTCTATATGGTAAACTTCAAATTTCTCATGATATCCCTCTGATTGGTATGTTTAACGAAAACTTAGTTATTTTTAATTTTCAGAGTGACCAAAATGCTTCTGAGTGATTCTACGTATAAACCTTTTAAGCCTTAAAAACAAGTGTTCAACTTGATCGATCATCAATATCGAAAACACAAACATTTGAAAATATAGCTTAACTCATTATAAAAGAACCTGTGAAAGTCCCAGAATATCACAGGTCTTGGTTTCACTGTGAGAAATAAATATAACAGCTCATTTATTAAAAAGCACAAGTTTATTAAAAATGACTTGTTAAAAAAATGTAGGTAAAACAGTGAAATATTAGCGTAATCCAGAGAAATTTTGTTGCACGACATTATAAAAATACTATAGAATATCCGTATACATTCAGTTTTAACATTTACAATAATTAAAATAAATTAATCAAGATTTTATACTTTGAAAAGCGCAGCCAGGTGCCATATACTCCATATGTAATAGTTTCAAGGATATTTGACTTATATAAAAGTCAATAAACCATTAATTATAATCAATACATCCATGCTCATTAATCATTTTATTTAGTTTCATTTAAAAATAAATTTTAAAAAATATTTCCATCTCTCTCTAATAAATGCATAAATGTACCAAAATTAGACTTTGGAACAATTTAAAAAATTTTTAGGAAATATTGACGGTAATTGAAAAACAAAATAAAACACTTTCTCTAGCTATTCATAAGAATCCCTTTCGACGAACAGCCTGAGAGTCTACCTCCCAGGAGACGATAGGAAAAGTTACAAACTATTCATATATACTTAAACAACTTAGAAACTTTCATGCATGAGCGATGCATATTCTTGACACTTCACTAGCTTCTCACAATAGAAAATAATTTTTTCCTTTTATAAACTGAATATTCTCTGAACCAAGAAAATAAAACACTTTTACTATCTATTCATAAGAATTCTTTTTGACGTACAGCCTCAGAGTCTATCTCCCAGGAGACGATAGGAAAAGTTAACATAAACACTTCCACAATTGTAGAAACTTTCTTGCGTGGAAGATTGAATATAATCGTAACACTCAACCAACTTGTCACATCACAAGAAAATTATATAAACAGGAAATTCTGTATAAATTTTCTTGGATTCTTGAACCATAAAAATACAACACTTTCACTAGCTTCTCATCGGATCCCTTTCCACGAATAGCCTGAGAGTCTACCTCCCAGGAGACGATAGGAAAAGTTATGAATTATTCATATACACTTAAACAACTTAGAAACTTTCATGCATGAGCGATGCATATTCTTGACACTTCACTAGCTTCTCACAATACAAGACAATTTTTTCTTATATAAACTGAATATTCTCTGAACCAAGAAAATAAAACACTTTTACTATCTATTCATAAGAATTCTTTTCGACGTACAGCCTCAGAGTCTATCTCCCAGGAGACGATAGGAAAAGTTAACATAAGCATTTCCACAATTGTAGACACTTTCTTGCGTGGAGGATTGAATATAATCGTAACAATCAACCAACTTGTCACATCACAAGAAAATTATATAAACAGGAAATTCTGTATAAATTTTCTTTGATTCTTGGACGATGAAAATACAACACTTTCACTAGCTTCTCATCAGGATCCCTTTCGACGAATAGCCTGAGAGTCTACCTCCCAGGAGACGATAGGAAAAGTTATGAATTATTCATATACACTTAAACAACTTAGAAACTTTCATGCATGAGCGATGCATATTCTTGACACTTCACTAGCTTCTCACAATACAAGACAATTTTTTCCTTATACTGAATATTCTCTATGTTAAACTTTCTTCGATTCTTGAACCAAGACAATAACACACACTAGCTATTTGTAAGGATCCCTTTCGATGTTTAGCCTGAGAGTCTATCTCCCAGGAGACGATAGGAACATTTAATAATTGTTCATAAGCACTTCCACAATTGTAGAAACTTCTTGCGTGGAAGATTGAATATAATCCTAACACTTAACCAACTTGTCACATCACAAGAAAATTATATAAACTGGAAATTCTGTATAAATTTTCTTTGATTCTTGGATGATGAAAATACAACACTGTCACTAGCTTCTCATCAGGATCCCTTTCGACGAATAGCCTGAGAGTCTACCTCCCTGGAGACGATAGAAAAAATTACACATCCACTTCAAGAATGTAGAGACTTGCTTGAAAGGTGAACCAGGAGACGATAGAAAAGTTACATATTCACTTCAACAACGTAAACTTTCTTGAAAGATGAATTCTTAACACTTTACTAGCTGCCACATCACAGAATAGTTATTTCTTTATATAATCTAATAGTAAAAAACCTGAAAAATAAAAGGATATATTTTAACAAAGAATCAGTTCATGAATCTTTCATGTATTGTATATTTAAAAAAAAAGTACAACTAAATACTTATCTAATTTGAGGCTATTAGTCTTGTTGTGAAAATTTTTCATAATTATATCTGTCAGTTTTTAAATATTTCATCAAACCCAGCTTATAGATTGCATATTATGTTGAAAATAAAATCACTTTGGTAGTTTATTTTGTACAATACTTATTTTTTCTTTAACACTGCATATGTGTTATTGTATTGAAAAATCAAAAAATGTGAATACACTATCGTCTGCTCTTCTGTACACTTGATGAACTGTATAGATGCAAGCAATAGTATACATATAGTAATTTCCTTATATAATCTGAAAATTCTATAAAAATTTCTTCATTCCTGAACAATAAAAATAAAACACTTTCACTAGCTGGTCATAAGGATTCCTTTCGATGCATAGCCTGAGAGTTTACCTCCCAGGAGACGAAAGGAAATTTAATAATTATTCATATCCATTTCAACAACTGCAACAAACTTCTAGCATGAAAGATAAATATTCTTAACACTTCATTAGTTTGTCACAACGCCAAATAGCTATTTTCTTATATAATCTGAAGATTCTATAAAAATTTTCTTCGATTCTTGAACGATGAAAATAAACACTTTCACTAGCTGGTCATAAGGATCCCTTTCGAGACACAGCGGAGAGTCTAACTCCCAGGAGACGAAAGGAAAAGTTAACAATTATTCACAAGAGATCAGCAATCGAGGAATATAGTAAACGCACTTAACCAGCTTGTCACATCACAAAATACTTATTTCCTCATATAATCTGAAGAATCTGTAAAAATTTTCTTCAATTCTGGAAACAATGTTAATATAATAGTTTCACTAGCTTGTCATGAGCACTTATAAACTGAGAATTCTGCACAAACTTTCTTGATACTTAAATGATGAAAACACAACACTTTCACTAGCTGGTCATAAGGATCCCTTTCGAGACACAACGGAGAGTCTACCTCCCAGGAGACGAAAGGAAAGGTAAAAAATTTTTGTAAACAGTTGCATAAACACCCAAAAACTTTCTTGACACTTAAAAACACAACACTTTCACTAGCTTTTCACGTCCAAGAAAAGTCTTTTCTTCTAATAACATGATAGATGTATGCCTTCATAAGTTTCTCGTTACCTTATAAAACAAAACATTTTTCCCTTGGAAAAAGTCTCGATACATCTGGAAACTTAGTTTATTCGCACTCTTAAAATGAGAAAAACTTGGAACTT
>JACCIB010000771.1:0-87786 GCA_018906965.1 Philotrypesis tridentata | reverse complement strand
CGTACTTCTGATTCTGTTTTAAAGTATTACTCTTCACTATTTCAATATTTTGATTTTCAAAATCTAAAATATCATAATGTCCTGAATCAATATTTCCAGTGAAAAGTAATGTTAGTTTCAATTTACTAATCGTGTTTCCAAAAGAGTTAATTTCGTTAGTGGTATTGAAAGTTACTCTTACGAAAACATCAAATATTTCTGTGAAACTTTGAATCTCAATTCCAGTTCCATAGGCACCATGTTTATACATTAATGTAAAGTATTCACAAATATTTGTTACGTTTTCGTAATGATCGTTCCCTTCGATAAAATAATGATACACGCTCCATTTACTTATAATATTTGCAATAATTAGAAAGCGGACTAACATATGGTAATTTTCATTACCATATAAGAAAAACGAAAAAGTTCTGAATAAACAATTTCCATCTCCTTTAATTGTAATTTTAGCTTTATGCATATTGAAATTGTTTATGGATAACATTCAATGTTTAACGTATCGTATTTTTACTTATTACCAATTTAAAAGATCAACTGAAAGATATAGATGCTTATTATTTACATTCAATTTGAAGGTTTCAAATGAAGACAATAGATAACCACTAAAATTCTTTTTTTGAATTTACATTATGATTTATATTGAATTTACATTCAATATAAATCATAAATCTTGCGAGTGCCAGTTTGCAGTTGCAAAAATAATGCACTGTTTAACGTACCATAGTTTTACACCGTTCAACGTACCCGGTTCTTTCTTGACGATTCACATCAAATTCGAAAAATAATAGTAAATTACGCGAGTGGCCAGTTGCGACTTTGCGAAGAACGCTTCAAATTCGCATTAATTTCCAAGATCTATACACAGAATGTAGACGATCATTGATAGTTAGATTTTGAGTGTTAAGAAATTCACCGTTTAATGTACCTTATTATTCTTGATGACTTTTATTCACATCAGATTTGAAAAATCCAGGCAGTCATCAATGGATCAATGTCATTGTCTCGTAGTAACAGTAAACTCCGCGAGTGGCGATTTATCTTTGATAAAAGTTGTTTTATTAAAAATGATAAATATTATAGTTTATTAGTAAAAGACAGATTTCGAATTTTAAAAAATAATGCACTGTTTAACGTACCATAGTTTTACACCGTTCAACGTACCCGGTTCTTTCTTGATGATTCACATCAAATTCGAAAAATAATAGTAAATTACGCGAGTGGCCAGTTGCGACTTTGCGACGAATGCTTCAAATTTGCATTAATTTCCAAGATCTATACACAGAATATTAATATTATAAATTCGTATTAATTTCAAAGATCTATATACAGAATGTAGACGATCATTGAGAGCTAGATTTTGAGTGTTAAGAAATGCACCGTTTAATGTACCTTATTGTTCTTGATGACTTTTATTCACATCAGATTTGAAAAATCCAGGCAGTCATCAATGGATTAATGTCATTGTCTCGTAGTAATAGTAAACTCCACGAGTGGCGATCATAGTTTTGCACCGTTCAACGTACCCGGTTCCTTCATGACGATTCACATCAAATTTGAAAAATAATAGTAAATTACGCAAGTAGCCAGTTGCGACTTTGTGACGAACGCTTCTTTTTATTCTTTAGAATTTGAAAGAAGCGTTTGAGTGGTAAAATATAATGCACTGTGTAACGTACCATATTTTTGCTTAACGACTTTTATGCACATCCAATTTCGAAAATATAACATCACTACAAATTTAAGAAAAGTATTTTTTACTTCGAATTTGAAATATAATAGCAAGAAATCGCCCAGCGTACTGTTGTCATTATCGCACACAAAAGTTAAGCGACGTGGGGACTTAAACCCACGACCTCGAGATCTCCAGGCACGCGCTCTAACCACGGAGCCAGCTCAGACGTGCTCACGCACCGTTACAATATATTTATAAAATAATACTAAATGGCATATAATTACTATACAAATATACTTACTCTGATTCCATTTTAAAATCTTACTTTACTAAAATTTTCGTTTACATTCAATTTGAAAAATAATAGTAAATCATGCGAGTGGCCAGTTGCGACTTTTCGATGAACGCTTCAGATCTATATACAGAATGTAGACAATCATTGAGAGCTAGATTTTGAGTGTTAAGAAATAATGCACCGTTTAATGTACCTTATTGTTCTTGATGGCTTTTATTCACAACAGATTTGTAGTAACAGAGTAACAGTAAACTCCGCGAGTGGCGATTTATCTTTGATAAAAGTTGTTTCAAAGCCGTAAATAATTTTTTTTATCTTTGATAAAAGTTGTTTCAGCCGTAAACCTGAAAGCAAAAAATAAACAAACAAAGAAAAAGATCTTTACGGATACAATTCTTACTTATTAGTTTTCAATACTTATCTGATTAAATTGCTGTACTTTGAAAAGCTCTTGTACTTTAACAATGCCATTAAGGTTATAAGCAGTATTACAGCAGCTAGCAGACAAACTGCATTGATCTTATAGTGTCTTGAACTTGAAGCTTGGATGAAAAACAGCTGTTTGGATGCTTCACAGAAAATTCTACTATACCGATCATATAGTAATCTGCATTCCCGACGCGACGCTGCGAGGCGCATGAATAATATAAAATCATAAATGAAAAACAGCTGTTTGGTTGCTTCACAGAAAATTCTACTATACCGATCATATAGTAATCTGCATTCCCGACGCGACGCTGCGAGGCGCACGAATAATATAAAATCATAAATAGAAAAATTAATAGAAAAAGAAAAAATTTGCTAGAAAAAGATTTTTTGCTGTTTTTGTCTGTAATTTTAACCCTGTCATAACCCCTTAATATTATGTTAAATAATTATTTTATTTTCAGTTGTTTAGTCGCATATGTCGAAACAATATTTAATGTTAAAAATTTCACGAATAAAGTGAAAAGTGTCGATTTTTCTATTAAGAAAATTGTATTAAATAACAATGACGGTTGCAAAATTCAATGTAACCTATATAACGATGTGATTGATGTTTTTGAATCGAAATTTAAATTAAATGAAGTAAGAATTTCTTTATATTATATAAAAACTAATAATATACAATAATATAACGTACTCTACTAAATTTGAACAGAAAATATGGATTCATAACGCAACTATTGTATCTCATAAATCTTATACAAAAGGCAATTTACCTTTCGAAATTAATTTACAATCCTATTCAACTGTAACGTCCTTGGGAGAGTTTGAAATAGAAAAATTAAAAATTTCTAGTATTGCGTTTCATGAGATACCAACAAAAAGAGGATATGTGCGTAAGTGTAAAAAAAATGTTATAACAATATAAAAAATGCGGCACGCCGATATGAATCGCACGTGCGCTAATACAAAATATAGCGTGTTGCATGAAATCTTTCAATGTAAATGTGTTGATGGCGCAACTAATGGAATCAATGTCAATTCAACCATTGTAGAGACTAACGGAATCAATATCTTCTATACTATATTTTTAACTTAAATTTTTCATGTACGAATTACATTCTTTTTACAGAAATTACTGGGTACCTATGTAATGAATTCATATTGAGAAACATCAATGACGATTCTGATTATTATGGATCCATAACAGACAAAAAATATAAATTAGATATTTTGTTATTAAAATCTAATGATGTAGATATTAACTTTAAGTTAGGTTGTAAAATTGAAGTTACAGGAGATTTACAAGAAAACGGTATATTTTCAATATAATGTTTATTATTATACATACAGGTGATTGCATAAATTTATACTTTTTAGGAAATAGTTATTTGCTTAAAGTAAGAGACAGTTCTCATATAACTGTTATCGATAATGTTCCATTGGATATAACAGAGCTTTTGCAAGGTCCTGAAATATTTATAATAAAGGTACGATATATTATATAAAATATCAAACTTTAAATTTAAAAGTATGATATATTATGTAGAATGTTGAACTTTTAATTTTGTTTAAATTCTATATTTTAGGAAGACCAAAATATAAGTAAACAGACATAAAACGTTTGATAAATGCTACTGGCCCTGCGCGTGAAACATTTTAGATGATTTGACCAAATTAGTACTTGTAAAAATAATACAACTTTTAAGATTTAGACTAAAAATTGGAAAAAGAGTCCCAGATGTTATTCTCAATAACGATAGCAATTTGATACGGTATTTACTATCTTTAGCAAATGTAATTAAAATTTATAAGTATAGAATTAAAATTGTAAATGTTGGCAAGCGTAGCGAGCAGGGGGGTACAGTTAAATTATGATTTGACCAAATTAGTACTTGTAAAAATAATACAACTATTAAGAATAAAAAATTATAATATAGAGAATAAATAATTGAAAATAAAGTGCCAAAACTCAAAACGTTTTATTTCTTTTAGGTATAACATTTAATTTTGTGGGGGGCTGTGGGGGGGTGGTGGGGGGGTTGTGGGGGGGGGGGCACTGTGGAGGGGCTGTGGGGGGGCTGTGGGGGGACAATCAATAATTCAAAATAACATGAAAATGATCGAATTTTTGGTTATTTTGTGGGGGGGCTCGATGTGGGGGGGGGGGCGTGGGGGGGGGGGGGGTGTGGGGGGTTGTGGGGGGGGGTCTTTGACCTAAATAGACATATAATATAGGAGGATATATATGTTTATTTTTCCTGCGCACACACATTTATTCTCTTACATCTGCACGAAGGATAAAACAGTGTTCCTGTGCTCGTAAAAGAGAGAAAAAGATGTTGAGGGGACGCAGGACGCGCTCTGCATGTATAGTGCGCGACGGGTAAAATAGGAAACTGTTCCGCTAATTCTAAGAGAGAGAGAGAGTGAGAGAGAGAGAGAGAGATGCCGGAAAAACAGTACGCGCGATGGGTAAAACAGAACAGTGATCCTATGACTGCAAGGGTATGAGTGAGAGGAGGGGATGGAGTATAGCAGAAGACTCGCTTTTCCATCGCGCGCTCACTATGAAGGTATACGAAATATTTTTACAACTTTTTTTCCTCACTCTCTCTCTCTCTCTCTCTCTCTCTCTCTCTCTGTGTGGGAAACTCTGTCTAACTGTGAAGGATGTAAAAGCCAATCCTACCCTGTTGTAAATTTTATTGAACTAGGTGTAGAATCTCGTGAAAGCAGTCAGTCTTCTAGTGCTGTCAGCAAAGACACAACGTGACTGCTTGAAAATACTTTAACGACTAAAATTACTATGTCGATTACTAAAGAAGTAAGTATAAATTCTTCAGAGTTGGTGTTTTTTTAAACTATTAATCAAAATAATTAATAAATATTTAATTTCAGATGATTGATTTAGCAATCATTAAGGCGATTGTTTCGTAAGTTGGATGGCTGGAGAATCGCGAATTGTTCGATTCCATTCAGTGGATAGGGGGATATACCTCACCGGACGAGGTCCAATACAACTATCCACTCAATACCACAGCTCCTGGGCCAGAAGATATTGCAGATGAAGAAATGGAGGAGGAGGAATCGACACCAAATTATTGCGCGCCGTTAGAAGACAGTGATTCAGAGTCTGAGGATTCGGAGCAAGAGTTCATCAACTTGGTGGATGAATCTTCAGATTCAGAACCAGAGTGCATAGATTTAGTGACTGATGAAGAAGAAGAAGATGATGATGTAATAATTATTAAATAATTTTTTAGTTATTATTTAGTGCATATTATATATTATACAAATATTATACATTTACGATATACATATATATTTACATAGAATTATAAGATGTAATTACAATAGAAATATTTAAAATTATTACTTATATTATAATACATTGCATACATACATAATAAAATAATACATATGTTTTTGACTTAAAAAATTATCGCTTTCGAATATTTTCTTTATCACTAATCCCTAAAAACTTAGTAATTTTATTAATGTCTTGAATAATTGTCACTTCTTCCTTCTTCTTTTTTAGCGGAGATTTCTTACGCGGTGCTGCAGCTTTCCTTTTTTTACCGTTTTTCTTTTCTTCATATTTTTCTGTAAGCAATGTCTCAAAATTTGACATTGACTTCGAAATTTTTTCTAACACTCTGGTTTGTTTACGCTTCTCTACTATCACACATTTGACTTGCTCCTGCAAAAAGACTAAATCTTTGTGCAATTTTTCCGAGGCATCAGCAGGATTGCACATTGAAATAAATAATGGGAGGCTGCAATTAGAAGGTGCAGTCATTGACTCGGATGTCAAGTCAATGACTGGTGGTGTTAATTGGGTTGATGCTGCTGGCGGTGTTATTGAGGCTGGTGTTGGTGCTGGTGTTATTGGAACTGATGGTGCTGTTAGATCTGGAGCTGACACCTGTTCACGGAGATCCTCGCTCGCTTGTTCCAGCGTTGGTAATAGATCGTTGAGTAGCTCCTGCATTTCTTCCCCCGAACACTGCAGTTGATCATTATCCAATATGCTATTAATATCTAAATCGAGGAGCACTGCAGGTTCATTGTTCTGGCTTAGAACATATTCCAGACCTAGCGAAAGGTCTAGATTGTCCTGTAAGCAGATTAAAATGTAATGTGTATAAATATGGAAATAAGTTATATAATAATAAGTTATATATATATATATATACCTGCACATTTCCATTCGAGAATGTTGAAACATTAGGTTGTGAATTCGCCATTCCACTATTCAATATCTGAAATATAAATAAATTAATAAATAAAAGCATGTGAGAGAACAATATAAGAGAGAAAATGATGCGAAATATTCGAACAATATACGAGTGCAAATCACTGTATTAGAGAGAAAATAACTCGAAGTAGCTAGACAGCATGTGAGCGCGAATCACTATGTATAAGAGAGAAACATGAGGTAACGCGAGGTAGCTAGATAGCATAGGAACGTGGAGAAAAACGCGAGGTAACGTGAGGTAGCTAGACAGCATATGAGCGTGGAGAGAAACGCGAGGTAACGCGAGGTAGCTAGACAAGATATGAGCGCAAAGAGAAACGCGAGGTAGCTGGACAGCATATGAGCGCAAAGAGAAAGGTAACGTAAAGCGAGGTAGCTAGACAGCAATGAGCGCGGAGAGAAACATAAGGTAACACGAGGTAGCTAGACAGCAAAACGCGACGTAACGTGCGGTAGCTAGATAGCATATGAGCGCAAAGAGAAACCGTGATGTAACGCGAGGTAGCTAGATAGCAAAACGCGACGTAACGCAAGGTAGCTAGACAGCATATAAGGGTGGAGAGAAACGCGAGGTAACACGAGGTAGCTAGACAGCATATCAGTGCAAAGAGAAATGCGACGTAACGTGAGGTAGCTAGATAGCATATGAGCGCAAAGAGAAACGTGATGTAACGCGAGGTAGCTATATAACAAAACGCAACGTAACGCGAGGTAGCTAGACAGCATATGAGCGCAAAGAGAAAGGTAACGTAAAGAGAGGTAGCTAGACAGCATATGAGCGTGGAGAGAAACGCGAGTTAACGCGAGGTAGCTAGACAATATATGAACGCAAAGAGGAACGCGAGGTAGCTAGAGCATATGAGTGTAGAGAGAAAAGTGACTTAACGTGAGGTAGCTAGACAGTAAAGTGTGTAAATAGCGTTAGAGTAGAGCGATATACACGCCATATAATGTATCACACTATTATTATTATTATATGAAACTTTTTAACTTACCTATATCCAAATGCAGTCGATTTGCTGATGTCACAGTTGATGTATGCAGCTAGTTTTTGAACACTTTTCACTCAACGTGCACAGAGGGTAGGGGTGGATAAATATCTCTCTCTCTTTCTCTCTCTCTTATACACAAAATTGGTAAATATCGAATTATAAAATAATATTGAAAATTACCCCAATTCCAACCATAATAGCACAATTCCAACAGCAATCACAATAATACTGTCACTGTGTGCGTCTCTGCGGAACGGAACGTACTAAAATTTGCTTCCCTTACGCCTAGGCTTAAATAAGAAAAATCTGTTAAAAGTATTGGGGTGGTCATTTTCACTTTTAAGCTCTTTAGCATCATAGATTTGTGAAAGTGGGGACTAGTAAAATGTATGTTAAAGTGCGAGAGTGGGAGGTTACTTGCAACGCGAGCCCATCCTTTAAAACCTAAGAGTGGTGGCAATAGAAACGTATAGAAAAACGCAGGAGAAAGGGTAGGTTCGAAGCTGCGTAGCATCTGCGTTAAATACGCTAAGATAAAAAGGTCTAGCGAGTCCTTCACTGCATGTTTTTAAAAAGTGGGGGCTAGGAAAATGCATGGAAAAGTGCACGGGAGAGGGAGTGCTTTCGAGTAAATTTTAGAAGTTCTAGCGAGTCCTTCGCTGTACGTTTTTAAAAAAAGTGGGGGGCTAGGAAACTGCATGGAAAAGCGCAAGAGAGAGGGACTGCGGAAATTTTTATGAGTGCTGTGTAAAGTGATGGACAACGATTTGGAAACTAAATGGAAAAGCTTAAGATAGAGAGATGCACTATGTTTTCAAGGTTATATACATATATAAGCTTAAAATTGAGAGAGGGACTGTATTCAAAGCTATAAACATATATAGGGGGGCCTCTCCGAGAGTGTCGCTGCACGGGGTCGTCGAGTCCTTCATTGCCCGTGCGTCAAAAAAAGTTGAGGACTGGGAAACTATATAGAAAAGGATAGGAGAAAGGGCTGTTTTCGGACGATTTTCAGAGGTCTTATAAAAAGTGGGGCTGTGCAAACTAAATGGAAAAAGGTAAGAGTAGGAGTTGTTATAAACGCAGCCTCTTCGAGAGTGTCACTGTATGGGGTCGCCGAGTCCTTCACTGCATGTGCGTTAAAAAAGTGGGGACTTGGAAACTATATGGAAAAGGATAGGAGAAAGGGCTATTTTTGGACGATTTTCAGAGGTCTTATAAAAAGTGGGGCTGTGCAAACTAAATGGAAAAAGGTAAGAGTAGGAGTTGTTATAAACGCAGCCTCTTCGAGAGTGTCACTGTATGGGGTCGCCGAGTCCTTCACTGCATGTGCGTTAAAAAAGTGGGGACTTGGAAACTGTATGGAAAAGGATAGGAGAAAGGACTATTTTCGGACGATTTTCAGAGGTCTTATAAAAAGTGGGGCTGTGCAAACTAAATGGAAAAATGCAAGAGAGAGAGAGTTATTTTTAACGAATTTTCTGCAGTATTGCGCAAAGTGGGGGCTATGGAAACTGAATGAAAATGTGTAAGAGAGTGGGTTTGTTTTGAAGCAAATTCTCACGAAACATACGTGCGATAGAGTATTATCAAAGAGCGATGACTCTGTGGTAGCTTCATACAGTCTTATATTCCACGTTTGAAAGAGTGCAGTTAAGTGAGTGAGTATGGATATCATTGTTGATGTACAAGGTTTCAAAGGCTTTAACGACGATTTTTTATTTAAAGAATTGGCGTATGTAGACGCTAACGATCCACAAGCGGAAGTGCAAGTGATTACTTTTCAACCTCCATACACTTGGGCAGCGCTACCGAGCGAAATTAAAACTTCCAATTTATGGCTAAAATATTCGTATCACGGTCTCAACTGGAGTGACGGAGAATTACCGTACAATAAATTGACTGAAGTTTGTTCGAATATTTTAGACTTATCTCCGACGAGAAATATCATTGTGTGGGTGAAAGGTGCTCAGAAGGTGAAGTGGTTGCAAAATTTATTCCCTGTAATAAGAAATATCGAAGAATTTGACTGCCCCTCGCTAAAGACACCAGGATTCCGGCTGCCCATAGTCTGCTCGAATCATTTACCAGGGTGGACGAAGAATTGTGCAGTTCAAAATATCAAAGGGATAAAGAATTGGATTTGGGAGAGACAACGAGGATCGCCGCTTTCTTTCGGATCATCTACCTCAGACTATTCATCTGAAGATTCGGGTAAGTTTACAATGTGTATTACTATTCTAGTACCAATTTTACTAAGTTTTCAATGCTCAAAAAAGTTTGAAATAAAATAATTTTATTTAAACGTTTGTCTTTTAAAACTGTAAATTTAAAAAAGTAAAATAAATTATTGTAATCAGAGCGTCATTATCAGGATTTTTACGACAATTATGCTTACTATTTTATCATATATTAATATATGTACAGCTAATTAATTATTCTTATTTGTTTATTTTTTACAGAATTATGGATTCAATAAATGCAGTAGCGAAAGTATCTCCATATCTTCCTACGAAAAAAAATGAAGGATTTGGAGGTCAATAAAAAATATAAAATTATAAAATTGAAGAAAATTCAAACAAAATTCGGTTTGAAAATTGTAGCTGTTTTGGATGACAGCTTCGATTTCTTCCTGCCGTCGCGAGTCAGTACGCTGCTAGTGGAGAATGCAGCTATCTATGCAAAAATGGAGGAGGAGATAAATAGCCGAGATGTCTACCTGAAGTATTTAGGTGATAATTTAATTGATTTTATTTAAAAATAGAATAAGTTTTTTTCATAGTGTTAAGGATTTTAAAAAAAATGATAGTATTTTTAGTTTTTCAAGCATAGTAAGCTAGATAAAAATTTTGCTAAATAATTTTAAGGTTTTTTAAAAAATGCTAAAAGGATTTTTGATTTTATTTCTTTTGTATTATAAATTAAAGTATTTTGCATACGTTCTCTATGTTTACAAGCATTTACAAAAACGGAGACAAGCGCTTAGTCACAATAGCTTATATATATATATATATATATATATATATATATATATATACGGCAGTAAATTTATAAAATCATCTTACTTACTCTCTCTCTTTATTTGCATTGTAAATTAAAGTATCTTGCATACGTTATTTACATGGATTAGCATTATATTAAATGTACGGGTTAGATTAACGTTAAATTTATTTACTTTCATCATTACTATTACTTTTTACATTTACATCAATGTAGGCTAAGATTATATGGTATGTGTACTAGAACTATTGCATTGTATATTAGATTTAAGGTTTTTAAGCGCATAAAAACGAACATGCACTTTGACAGTGAATTGCTGCCTTCAACATTTTATTCAGTAATTAGGAGGATTTTTTCCTATAGTATTATAGTTATAAGATACGTTTAAGGGACTTTACACTTTTCCTACATAAATTAATATATAATTTAAGGATTTTTATACATAAAACAGAATCTTTAATAGATATATATATGGTATGTGTATTAAATTATAAGGTTTTTATTTCGTGTACTTCGACAATGGATTGAGTGGTTTTTATCTAGTCATCAACTGTGTTTTTAGTTGCATTTCACACGTTTTCTTCACCTTAGGCTTAAGTACATTTTATCACTTTGCGTCGTATTACATATATTAAGGATTTAATAATAAAGTAAAAAACGATCCTCTATCATCACTTAGTTTTAAGATTATATTATGTATTTAGTTTTAAAAATATTATACTTATAGAATAAGGATTTTCATTTATATATATGTTTTTAAAGAATAAGGATTTTTATGCTCATTTGTAATAGATTTTAAGATTATTAACACATAATAAATATCTAGAATAAAAACATTTTTTAACAATTAATTTTATTTCCTGCCATTATCCTCACTCCAATATTCTTTTCGTTTTTTTTTTTTTTTGACAAATTCGTTAGAGTCATTGGACTCGCGAGATGGGGAATTCGCTGCGCTGGTGACGTACTCGCGGGCTGGCGCGGAGGTGGCGTACTCACACCGAGGTGGCGGCGGGATGGGTGGGGGGGCGCGGGCTGGCGTACTCGCGACTGCGTGGGGAGGCTGGGGCTATACCGACCGGGTGGGGAGGCTGGCGTACTCGCGGGCATCATACCGACTGGATGAGGGGCGCTGGGGCGACCGGGTGGGGATGCTGGCGTACTCGCGGGCATCATACCGACTGGATGAGGGGCGCTGGGGCGACCGGGTGGGGATGCTGGCGTACTGGGTGGACAGACTGGCGTACTCGCGACTAGGTGGGGAGACTGGCGGTGAACTCGCGACTGGGTGGCGCTGCTGGCGGGGCGACCTACTTTTATCGACTGAGTTACCCACTGAGCAAATCTACCTTACCGACTGAGGAAGTGGCGTGGGACCTGCTTGGCGTGGTATCAGCTCAGCCCCTACTACTCATGCATGTAAGCAGAACTGAAGTAACAGAAATAAAGTTATGGGGAAAAAGCCTATATATGCGCATATCTGAAGGTTCGATAGGAACCAGCTCATGAAGTTATAAAACGGCGCCAGCGCCGGATTGTCTCGGTGCAGGGTTTTCCCCCGCACGTATACAATATTATACAATTTGCATGCACCGGTACTATACCGGTAGAGACCGAATCCCCACTCTGTGGGCCCATTATACCTGCAAGTGTCGATGTTTACTGCGATGTTACGTTTAGTAGTGCAAAAGTTTACAGAGTAAGAGATACAAATGCGTGCAAATCTGCATTTTCGGATAAAAGATAAAAGTGTGCAGTATAAGAGAGCTACAGCTAAGAGAGAGAGAGAGAGAGAGAGAGAGAGAGAGAGAGAGAGAGAGAGAGAGAGAGAGAGAGAGATCCAAAAGGATAAAATTGTCGAAGAACCGAGAAACGTAAGTGTAATACAGATAATTTATATTCATTAATTTTTATTCAATATAAAAATTCTGTAGCTAAGATTTATATGATTTATATTTCATTGCAGATTAAATCTATAGAATAATCATGTCGGATGACCTATTAACCAGTTCTAGCAGTTCTGATGAAGGCTATAACATTAAAAGATATAAACAATTTTTATACAAGGGTAAACGATAGAAAATGTGCAAACGGACAGAAAGGAAATATGACCTTATCTGTGGAAATCGAATGGAAGTCGAGGAAAACGCAGTTTCGGAGCACGAATTTCATAGCGACTCGACTGATTTAAACTCAGAGATGGAAATTTGTCAAGAGCTCAATGAACATCCTGCTGATTCTTCTAATGATGAAATGATGTCGGATGCAGAATTACTTAGCGGTTCAGCTTTGAATTCGGAAGATAGTGAAAATAATGCAGACAGCGATTCTAATTATAGTGATTTAAATAGTTCTTTTTCGAGTTGTGATGAGAGCTTCAATAGCGATAGCGAAAATGAAGACTCGAGTTATTTTGATACTATTATGTTCGAGGCTTCGGAGCTTAGCGTGCGCGACATAATTTTAATGTGTACAGCCTTTGCTCTAAGATTTAACATTTCTGATCAAGCGCTACAAATGCTAGTTCGTATGTTTCAATTTTGCGCCGGTCCAGATTTTTCAGAACTTAGTTTATCCAAACACATGCAAGCAAAATGTTTTTCAAGGCAAAATGAACACTTTACTTATCATTATTATTGCACGAATTGTTCGGAAACAATTATTTTCTCGAAAAACGGCACAGAACAAATTAAAAAACTTAGGCGCATATGCGAAAATTGTAAAAAAGAACAATTACTATCATCAAAATCAGAAAATTATTTTTTAACAGTAGATTTGCGCTATCAAATAAATATTTTATTTTTCAATCAGCAAATAGTCGATAATATCTTAGAAAATATTAAATCAAATCATGAGTGTAATGTTCTTTATACAATGATATAGCTGCAGATTTTAACAAGAAAAAAACAAAAAATGAACATCTTTTAACGTTTAATTGTAATACAGACGGTGCTCCTTTGACTAAGATTGGGAAAAAAGCTTTTGGCCCTTGCAGCTATCTTTAAATGAATTATCATCGAAACTACAGTCGCAATTTATTATTTTAGCCGGGCTTCTTATGGTTACAAGTGAACCTAAAAGTAATTTAATGAATTTATGGTGGACTGGTTACTAAATCTCAACCATTTCACATAAATACGATTACCACGCTTCTTTAAAACTTTTTCTACTAGATAAATTTCAGGATATATTGTCTTTTGAATTTCAGTTTCATAAAAGCCGCCAGACACAGGATTATCATAATAATCTTTCACGTGGTAAGTTATTGGATTAGTTTTTACTACTTTCGTAATTGTAAAAATCTCGGTTGACCAATTTGGAGTATATCCTTTTTCAAAAACATGTTTTATTTTACTTATCCGCACTTTATCTCCTATTTTGAATTTCGGTTTCTTCACAAGCAACTTTTCTACTGGAAATCGCTTCTTTATTTGCTTTTCATTCGCCTTCGAAACATTTTTAGGTTCAATTGCTATTGTTCGATGTTTTCTTGAATTGTAAGCTTAATCAAATTAGGCAAAATATTCAACCACTTATAATTTCCTTTTTTGCTGAACTTGACCCACATTAAATTTTTTAACGTTCTATTAAAACGTTCACATATATTCGCGTGAAGATTACTATGTGAAGAGTAAAGATTGATTTTATGTTTTTTCATGAGCTGATGAAAATTTGAATTGTAAAATTCTTTTCTTTGATCGGTTTGCAGGTTTTTTGGGACTCGTCCTTCCTTCAATATTCCCTCCATTGTTTTAGAAACATCATTGCCACTTTTCGTCTTGACTGGGATAGCCCATGCATACTTTGAGAATATATCTATGACGGTGAGTAAGTAGTTAAAACCTTTATTCTCCTTAGAGTAAGGTATCATTTCTACAAGATCAGCTTGCCACGTCTCATCTATTCCGCGTACATCATATTTTCTTCGCTTGTATCTGCGACGAGCTGGTTTATGCAACTCTTCAGCCACTCTCTGATGCTCCATTTTTACTCTTCACTGTTAATTTTTTTTATTTTGTTTTCCAATATCATCCCAAAACTTTTTCGAACCAGCATCTTTCAATCCTTGTTTTTGTTTTTCTTTTATCATTGGTTCGCTTATCTTATCATATTCTACTAATTGTTTACGAAGATTATCTATTATATTTTGCTGATTTCTAAGAGTTGCATTGATTTTATTGAGTTCACCTTTTTCTTTTTCCATTAATTTAATTATCTTATCATATTCGACTAATTGTTTACGAAGATTATCTATTATATTTTGTTGGTTTCTAAGAGTTGCATTAATTTTATTGTGTTCTAGTTTTATAGGATCTTCTATTGAAACTTTAATTGTACTAAATTTTCTGTTTACATCACCAATTTCCTTGCTGAACAGTTTTTGTAAAGTATCAAGGGTGACTGCATCATTAGGCTTACTGGGAGAAGCGAGGTTGCACAATCTTTTATTTTGTAAATCAAAATTACCATCTGATGTAAAATTGAAACCAATACCGGCAGGACCGCGAGCTACCTCTTGCGGTCGCTCCAGTGTATGTCCAAACACATCGAGACTCTTGATACAAATGATTTAAAAAATTCGTATGCATCGATATATATGCCTTGCTTCACGCAACTCCTCAATAATTGATTGGATTTCATTGACGTGATTATTATTTCCAGCAGATTGTTCGGCAATCAGCAAGCGAAGGCGCTCAACAAACTCTTTTGGATCATCCCAGTAAATTAGATCAATAGAAGATGATTTTTTAGCTATTTTATATTTAGATAGGAGACCTTCTCCACTGATGGATTTCTGTTTGCGCATAGAACTACGGAACATAGGCGATATAACATCTTTATATTTTCTACTCCTTGAAGTACGAATAGATCCAGTTTTGCTGTATTTTTGTCGATGAGCATTCGATACTTCCAGAATTTTGCGATAATTTTTACGATCTGCATCGTTTATTTTATTTGCATCTGGTTATCTGATAAAGAGTAGTTCCATTAGTCCATCACTTTTAGGATAACTTTCGTTATTCACTCTTATGGTATTATTATCAAACTCAATTTCTACATTACCAATCATATATCTTCCATTTTCATTCCTAACTCCATATATATTATCTAAATTGCTGCGGCTTGTATTCAGTAATTATAAAAAGTCAGTTGACTGAGTTTGATCGCGCAAAGATTTAAACGTAGAATTTAAAATTGTGCCATCTAATGAAGCAAACTCATTATCGTCATTATCATCATCATCGTTATATGTAGAACCTGATTGATTAATGTCATGAACTATGTAACTTGATTTACCAATCCTCATTCCTTTTTTCTGGTATTTACTTGATCTATTCATATCAGCATACGAAGGTCCATTGCTTTCGGTTCTCGAATCGATGAGCTTTTCAAGTGGAGTAATAACAGGTTTCAATGTTTCACCTATTACTTTTTGAAAATCATCTCTCTCTTGTTTTAATAAAACATATTTTTGTTTAATAGCTTTACGTGCTCGCACAAGCTCATTGAGAATATTCTTTTCTTTCTGGAACATAGACATGTTGACAAGCTGCTGTCTACAATAGAACTGCAAAGAATGAGATTCACATCTCCTTTTTTATTGCAAAACAATCGAATCCTTTTCTGTATCTGCCGTTATTCATTTCTCTATCCTTGTCAATAACAATGAAACTATACTTATCATTTTTCCAGCATTCCGAACAAAGATTTCGAAATTCATTGAAAGTTAAATCGGTGTTTACATGATCTTCATATACATGTTTTAAATTAACATCATCTTGGCGATAAATTACTAGCATGTTAATATTGTCTCTAATGAGATGCTTTGGTATATGAGCGTATGATTGACAATGATAGAAATTGTCTACGTTTTTATGTCTGCCCATACAGAAAAATGCTTTGACGTTATCTTGCTTCTTACAAGCTACATCATCAAAAATCATGATTGAATTTGGTAATGCTTCATCTGGAGATACTACAGATTCATGTTCACTAAACGGTAGATACGATATGCCTTTAATTGGATCTAAAACTTCTTTGAGAAATTGATACTTGGGTTGATTCAACTGATGTGTAATTAGAGCTAATAAACTATTTGTTTTTCCACAGTTCGATGGACCACAAAAAACTGCTCGGATACTATCTGGTAGTAATTCTCCATGCCGCTTCTTTCTCTTCTGTGTTCCAAAATCAAAGTTTGCAATTGGAAGTTTGACTTTCTGCTCAGTAAAATCCATGTTGACGTGACAAAGGTAACTTTAAAATTGAGCCTAAAATAATATAAATACATGTTTTATATTGTCCATCTCTCAGTTGTGAATCAGCACTCGAAGAGAGGTGATTGTACACAAGTCTCAGAAACGACCAAAAGGTCATGGATTGCTTGATAAAGTAATCAATAACTTACCTATTGAAATGCATCTTCCAGGTTATCAATACTGTGGTCCTGGAACTAAACTGAAAAAGCGAATAAAAAGAGGTGATCCCGGTATAAATCCGCGTGATCAGGCATGTAAACAGCACGATATTGATTATTCTAATAAAAATGTTGATCGTAAAGTTGCGCTAAAGATGCTAGTCTAGGTGAAAAAGCATCTGCGTTGGTTGTTGCAAGTGCCATGAAATTGAAAGCAAAAACTGGAATGGGACTAAAATTCAGTAAGTTAATAACTGCAGCTAAAAAAACATTGAAGCCAAGTAAATGTTCACGCAAGGTTATTCAATCCGCTTTAAAAGGTGCACGACAAGCTGTAAAGAGTGTAGGTGGTAAGAAAAAAGTTAAACTTCCACGTGTTCTACCATTACCATAAAAAATTGGTGGAGTTCTTCCTTTTCTTATACCATTATTTGCAGGACTTAGTGCGACCGGTGCTTTAGCAGGAGGAGCTGCCGGATTAGCTAAAGCAGTCAATGCTGCTAAAAGTGCGCAGAAAGATTATGAAGAAAGTAAAAGACATAATAAACCCATGGAAGCTATTGCTCTAGGCAAAAGTCTCTACCTTAAACCTCATAAAAGCGGAGTGGGATTATTTATGAAGCCTCACACTGGACATGGCCAAATCAAAAAAAAAAAAAAAAAAAACGTCGATTTAATTTTACCAAATCGTGCACTAACTGATTATGATCTTATAAAGTATGCATATATAATGAAAATCCCAAATTTTAGGGGCGTTTTCATGAGAAATAATCTACCTTCCAATGGCCCTTGGCACACAGAATCTGCTATTGTTAATTTAGATGATTATCAAAACAAAGGCACACACTGGGTGTGTTATCGAAAAAATGGATAGAAAGTCATTTACTTTGACAGTTTTGGTGATCTTAGACCTCCTATTGAACTTATGAAATTCTTCAATGTGAAAGAAGTACAATATCAAAATTGTAACACATTTATATGTGGCCATCTTTGTCTTCGATTCTTAAGCGACAGTCTATAAAAAGGTAAACATTACTGAAATTCATTCATTCTCTTTCAAACAGTCATGGAAGATAGTTTTACTTTGAGTCTTTCAGGAAATTCTTCTATTTAAGACAATATTTTCCTTCAATTGAACTGTCACAGCATAAGAAATACGCTTTGGGTTTAGTTGAACTCTTAACGTTTAACTCAATCCCGAATATAGATGAATCAAATAATAAACTTTATATAAAAAACGGAGATACAATAACTATTCCTACTGGAAGTTACCAGGTTGAAGCTATTAACAAATTTTTGAATGAAACTTTGAAATCGAAAAAAATTGAATTTAGCTTGAAAGCTAACAATAATACTCTTAGAAGTGAAATTAAATGCAGTCATCCACTGGATTTTACACCTAATAATTCTATAGGTCGTCTTCTTCGTTTCGCTCCACGCATTCTCAAAGAAAAAAATCAACCACCATTCTGATTTGCCTGTAAAAATATTGAAGATAAATGCACTCAGAGTAGAGTGTAACATTACTGCTGGTGCATATATCAATAACAAAAAGGTATACACAATCCACGAATTCTTCCCTAGAGTTCCTCCAGGATTCAAAATCGTAGAAGTTCCGTCTCACGTAATTTATCTTCCACTTAGTGTTAAGTGCATAGATAATCTTCAAATTCGAATCGTGGATCAAGTCGGAGACTTGGTGAATTTCCGAGGAGAGGAAATTACTATTAGACTTCACATCAAAGCGATATAATGGGCATTGTTTTCAATTCTAATGTGCATATAAGACAGCCGCAATGGCAAACATCTATCAGTCGACAAAAGAAAGTCAAACCGTTAACACGGCTGAGCATACAGTTCCTCAGAAGCATAGGACTAAAAGTTCGTGGAAAAAAATCACTTGCATAATTCTCTGCTGCTTCCAGAAAAATGGACGAAATTCTTCAAATTCAATCTGGTGTCGTATTCGATGAGTCTATTCCTCAGTACGAATTACATTCTCACCAACCATACTCATCATTGAGTTTTAATAATAGTGATGAAATTCGTATTACTATTCAGCATCAAGATCTATGTCTTTTACCGTCTCGCAGTTATATTCGAGTCTATGGAACATTGCGAAAACCAGACGGAAATGCACTAGCTAAGACAGATTTTGCTAACAATGGAATTTGTCATCTGTTTGATGAAATCCGATATGAAATGAACGCGGTGGAGATTGATAAATGTAAAAATGTTGGTATGACCAGTCTTATGAAAGGATGGCCTTCATTTACTCCGAGGCAAGCTTTAGCTTTAAAAAATGCAGGATGGGAAGGTCTAAATGAAACAGATTCATCTATGAAAAATCTTGCGGGATACTTTGAAGGTAACATTCCTTTAAGCATGGTTTTAGGTTTTGCAGAAGATTATAAAAAGGTGGTAGTTAATATGAAACATGAACTCATTCTCACTAGATCAAGAAGTGATGTAAATGCAGTAATTCAAGAAAGTACAGCTGCTGCAGGTGCTGCTGCTACTTATGAATACTTTCAAATAAAAATATTAAAGATAGAGTGGTTAATGCCACATGTCGTTGCATCTGACAAACAAAAAATCCAGCTATTGAATTTTATTGGTCAAGATAATCCAATCTCTATGTGTTATCGTTCTTGGGAGTTATTTGAATACCCATCACTTCCAGCAGCCAATAAACACGTATGGACAGTAAAAACTTCAAATCAATTGGAAAAACCTCGTTTTGTGATAGTTGGATTACAAACTAAGAGAAAAGATGTTAAAGATGCAAATTACAGCAGATTTGATCATTGTGAAATTAGTAATGTAAAACTTTTCTTGAATTCGAAATCTTATCCATATGGCAATCTGAACATTGACATATTTAAAAATCAGTATGCATTACTCTATGACATGTATGTTGATTTTCAAAGAAGCTACTATGGAAGAGATCCGCAACAAGTGTTGGATAAAGAAGATTATATCAATAATGTTCCACTCGTAGTTATTGACTGTTCACGGCAAAATGAAACTCTAAAAAACGCTCCTGTCGATGTACGTCTAGAAATTGAGGCTCTAAAGGCTTTCACACAATCTACATCAGCTTACTGTCTGATCTTACATGATCGTATTACTCAGTACAATCCTGTTAGTGGAGAGGTAAAGAAGTTTGTTTAAAAAAAAAATTAAAAAATGGAGTACGCAGTAGAGATGGTTGGTTTTAAGCAAATGGGAGGTGATTATATTCTAAAGGAAATAGCAATTATTCCTCTTAATCACAGTGCGGATCCTATAGTTCATCTATTCAAGAATCCATTCTCGTTGCATAGACTTTCTAATAAACTACAAGCAGAAAATATGTGGCTCAAACGTAATTATCATGGAATAGCCTGGAACACGAATGGGCTTGATTACTTTCAAATTGGAAACCTGGTCCGTGAATCGTTGCAAGATGCTATCAAAATTTTAGTCTTAGATGATCTAAGGAAAAAGTGGTTGCAACGTTTTAAATTACCAGTTCACAACATTCAACAATATGGATATTCATCAAGATCTTCTGTTAAATGTGTAACTATGTGCATAAACCATAATCCTATTCATAAGACTGAATGTGCATTACACAATGTTAAACTAATGAAAATGTTTTATCAGTCATACAAAGATTGGTAAGAAAAAAAATTAAATAAAAAAATAAAAAAAGATAAGTAGAAAACATATATACATGCTGAATATAGCGTTCATATGCGTGAAAGTTGCTTCGCGGGATGAAGTAGTTCCGAGATCAATATATCCACCATATCTACCAATACACAAATCGGTTGATTTGTGCACTGGAAATGGAAGAGTGAGGCACGGATGTAAGAAAATAATTATGAAAGAATATAGCGTCGTTTCCAACGAAGACTAACCACTGTTCAGAAAGGTCAATTTTCAATGTTTAGAGTGTTATAAGAAATTGAAGCTACTGCAACGTATGGTAAATTTTGCATGTGAATGAAAGTACAAATTTATCTAAGTTTAGATAAGTTTATATTATTCGCGGACGTTCAATGGTTAGAGTATTACAATAAATTGAAGCTACTGCAACGTATGGTAAATTTTGCATGTGGATGAAAGTACAAATTTATCTAAGTTTAGATAAGTTTATATTATTCGCGGACGTTCAATGGTTAGAGTATTACAATAAATTGAAGCTACTGCAACGTATGGTAAATTTTACATGTCGATGAAAGTACTAATTTATCTAAGTTTCGATAAGTTTATATTATTCACAGACATTAATGTAGCATTGAATTTAGGCGTATATTGAAGTTGCTAATCTTTATTGGAAGCGACGACATGGTTTTACAATATTTTTTACGCATTAAATAAAGCCGCGTTTGTTTACGCATAACGTTATATTCAAAAGCGAGCTTTGCGAACGACGCCATGCACATGATTAACTTTGTTCTAACATTTGCACCAATTACTCACCGATACCAAACTGATTGTTGATGCATCGTTTGGATCCGTGATAAATTCACTGTGCCCCACACCCCAACAAAAACACATAAACATCAGAAAGAAAAGCAGCAAACACCTTACAGCTTCTTAGTTATGATGTGTATCTATATATATCTATATATATATATATATATATATATATATGGGGCGAGAAGCTCCCCACCTACGCACACAGTATACAAGAAGCTATGATCTCGCTGTAAGTCAGCTGCGTAGAGACTATCGATAGTGGGGGACTGCGCGCCCCTCAAACTCTGCCCAAATTCTGTGACACCTTTCCCTCCTCTGCTTTCCAAATTTTCACGCAAACCCCCCATACCAACTCAAGCGCTAGAACGTCCGTAAAGATGTTATTCACATCAAAAAGCTATAGGCAAACTGGAACAAAAGAGGGGGAAGTAATTCCCCTCTCTTCTTACGAGTTCTCGCTTTGAGAGAGGGGCAGTGCATGCCAGAACCCGTAGGTATACTGGAACAACAAGGGAGGGGATCCACTGTTTCAGTATACTGTAGGCATACTGGAACAGCAAGGGAGGGTATCTACTGTTCCAGTATACTGTAGGCGTACTGGAACAGAAAAGAGAGGGGATCCATTGTTCCAGAACGCCTATGTTCCAGTATGCCTATAGCCTATCTACTAATCGATCTAGATTACATGCACTAATCAATAGTCACTTACGTTTAATATAAACAAATTTTGCTTCAGACTCGGTTTAGGGTGTCACCAAAATTCTTGATTCTATTTCTTTTCTTTCAACCCTCTTAACTTTTGATTGAGTGACTCGATTTTGACATTTAATAGCTTAAATTAAAACTCTTTTCTTCAACTTTTCTGTCAAACCAAGGAGAGTGGAGTTGCCTCACTTATTCCCAAAGCCACAGACATGTTCTTTTTGGAAACCTCACGACTTTGTGTGTGTTTATTTGCATATTCAAAGTCTAGCAGCATTGTTATTAACATTAGTGATAGCGCAGTGATAAAGAATCAACTACTCTCTATGGGCTGCAAATACGTGAATACGTGCATATCTACTGTCTAGTCTTTCATATTGACTGGCGCAGTCTATTATTGTTATTCACAGTCAGAACCGCTGTATTACCCTCAGCATAATTTCAGCCGAAGCTTACGAAGCTGCTGCGCATAGCTCACGCACGATACACTCCTCACCTCAGACTGTTGATGATAAGTAATCTATACACCTATATATGGTCGAACTACTTTTTAAGAAATTCAAAATGTTTTCTGCTGCATTCTGACATTTTCTACAGATTCCTAGTGCCAACTCAACCAAATTTCTTGCACTCTTCTCTGTGGTAATGGTGTGTCGAGGAATAATATATTTAACTATATTATACATAGGTGATTCTCTGTGAAATAGAGAGGTCGAAATTTAATTTTTTTTATAAGCATATTGAATCACTTCTACTTGATGAATACACCGCCCTGAATTTTTTCAGATATTTTGCATAAATTATCTCTGAGTTACAGAGAGTGAAAGTTGGCAAAAATAGGGTTTTTTTGCATTTATTGTACAGTAAAATTTCTTAAATTATCAGTTTTATTTAATAATCATCAATTTTATAAAAATCTATTTAAATACCTGGTCAATCTTAGTGTAAATGAAAAATTTACCAATAGATTAACAACGATACAGTTAATCTCGAATGTTACATCAATATTGTAAATGATTAAAACTTAGATAAAATTCATTGCAAATACGTTTACGTACCTGTAATTATAGTATATAGTTTGTACCCATATTACATGTAAAACATTTTTTGTAGAGTAAAATTTCTTAAATTATCAGTTTTATTTAATAATCATCAATTTAATAAAATTATATTGAATATCTTTAATTTGTACAAAATAACTATTTAAAGCATAATATTAATAAATTAATATACATTAACCTACTACACATAATACATTTAAAGTTCATATACCACAAAACCAACACGCGCAAATGATCCCCTAGTATTAAGTATAAAATTAATTATTTAAATGTTTTTATTTTTATGCGCGCAAGGCCAAACGTTTGGTCCGGAACGACGGAACAGGATCAAACAGTACCGTACCATACGACGCACAACTTCACGGTCCACAGCCGGCGGGTTCTCCCATGGATCCGACTGAACTTAGCAATTGAGTGGATAAAGAATATAGTTGGCCCGCTATGGTAAGCTGAGAGGGCGACTCACAACAACGTGAATAACAACGGTTCAGCGTTGCTATCTGTTTGTTAGGGTTCCTATTCACAAAATATTGCACATCCCATTATGATTTAAAAAATGACGTTATTTTATTTAAAATATTGAAAAGAATGTTATTTTATTTAAAATTGCGTTGTTCAATAACGTTATCAGATGTTTCAATTTATGTTCATCATTTCATTACGCTACACAAACTTAGTTCATAATAACACCATTTAACGTTTGAAAATAACGTTATTATTTGTGATAGGGGTAATTAAGATATTACGAGCGAAGTGTTAGCCGTGTCAATTACTGTTTTCACTCACCTTAACGGATTGTCTGCGTATTCCCTCATTATTTGGCGAGGGACTGAAGACAAACCTTAATATATATACATAAGTATAGAAACGTCTACCATAAGGGTTTTGACGGAACAGCCAACGAAACGAAACTTATTATAGAAAAGGCTCAAGTAAAAAGTACATAATACACAAGGCAAACACACATAAACAGAATTCACCGGTAGAAATACGGAAAAATGTGAAAATTGAATTTATTTTTTATTGGTATGATGAAAATTCATGATGAATCGACCAATGGTGAAAAGTTATTTGATTAAAACTATGATCATGTCAACTTTTTTGAACGGCTGTTAATTTTAATGACAATACATTTGAGAAACGTAATTAATTTCGTTTTACTGATAGGGATAAACTATTTATGAAAAAAATAAAAATGATAAAAATCAAAGCTTTAAATGAAGTTACAAATATTGAAAATAATGAAGAATATCATAATTCCCTTACAAAAGAAGCGCAAGTAAGTAATGAGGAAGTAGTTAGAAATTGATATTAATGCTTTGAATTAAAATGTTCTTTTTAATTAAATTTGTTTACAGGAGCAAATAGCTTTGAATGAATACAATAGAGCACTACAGTTGCTCCTACAAAATAATAAAGAAGAAGCCTTAATTGTTCTAAAAGAATTAGTTAATACTGAACTTCTAAGTACTGTAAGGAAACATCAGTTTCAAGATGGTAATTCAAGACCAATGTTGGCCCTAAAATATTCTTGCTATAAAAATATTGCTGGTATTGAAGCAGAATTTAAAGACTATCATGCTGCTATTTGTAATTATTGGGAAGCTGCTAATTTAGATGATTCTGATGTCATGCTCTGGTATAAAATAGGTCTTACAGCAATCGAAATAGCTAATTTAGATGTTGCTTCCTTGGCTTTTACAGAAGGTCTAAAACGAAATAAATATCATTGGCCTTGTTTAGATCATGTTATAACTGTACTGTATGCTATTCCTGATCATGTGAATTGCCTTTATTATATATCAATGGCTTTAGGACAAGATCCTACTTATATCAAAGGCTTAGCTTTCTGTAAAGATATATTAAAAAGTATTCCAGAACTTAAAAATTTTATAGTAAGTTCCAAAAATGAATGGATAATAGATTTACTAAATTTTGAATATGATACTGCATGTGCAGACTTATTAATTAAGGAAGCGGTTGGGCTTCAAGAAAAGTGGATTAAAATGTCTCAAGATGAGACTTTAAGTAATTCATTAAATAATATAAAATTAAGACGGATGTTAGAACAACATTCTTGGCTAGAGTTAGGGAAAAGTTTAGTTGATATGTATAATTATATTTCTGATAATAACTTCAACTTTATGAGTTGTATTTTATTTGAAGGATTTGATCAGTTTAATCAAAAATGTTCAAGTGTTCTTGATGCAGATATTAAGTTAAACATAGATATTTCTAAAACTTCAATGAAGACTGTGTCTCTATCTAATATTTTAAAAAAAACTAATGATCATAGCTTTTCAGATTCCTCACATCATTTAAAAGAGTCTGTAAAGCTAGGGAAAGAAGAAAAGTCTAATTCTTACGAAGTTCAAAATGTAGATGAGAATTTGTACTTAAATGATTTAGATTTAAATTATTCCAATAGTCATAATTTTGAGGAAAATATTAACATGAATGAAAATTGTAAAACGAGTGACATTGATCATGATAAAGTTGAATCTAGTGTTATTGAATTAGAAAAGTCAAATTCTGAACTTGTTAGTCAGTCATTTGAGGATAATGAAATCAGAATTAACTTAGATATCAAAGATAAAGTTCAAAAGGTGAAAAAACGACGAAGAAGTTCTCTTTGCTTCCTAACTCAGTGGGCTTGGAGTGCAAGTTGCACAAAACGATCATCCAGAGCAAGAAACATTGGACGTAAAGAATATGAAAAAGATGGATTACTAGAAGAAACATTACGAAGGATTTTTCCCCCATCATTTAAGTTAGTAATGATTTAATCAAATTACTTTTGATAAATGAAAAATATTAGATCTTCATAATGTACCTTGTTTTTTAGATTAATGACTTTAAATGCACTTAAGGGGAGGTCATAGCCATTCAAATTAAATGAGTAGTTACATAACCTTAAATCTTGTATTCAATCATAAATAATACGTATCAAGTTTTTTTACTGTACGAAAATGCAGTAGTTTTTATAATTATCTATGTTTAATAAGTTTCATTTTTATAAAACTTTGTGTAATTTTTACAAACAATCAATGATTTTTGGCAGTTTTAAATAAATTGGGAGCAAACAATGAGAAATATGGCCCAAGGTGTGGTCACAATCAGTCAATTTGGCTATAACATCCCTTTAAAACATTTTTGTATGTAATTCAGTTTTTACATTTTGAGGTTAGGAAAAACAAATGATTATATCTGTGACTTGCAGGAAGAACCACTTAAGTGACATTTTGTGAAAAATTTTTTTATTTCGAATTCGAGGTGCTCTCGTAAAAATGTTACCGCAGAACCACTTAAGTGCACTCATTTTTTTTATTTTTGTGCGAGATACACCGTGTGGAGTACATTAAAGCTGTATAATATATATCTAATTACCTCTACCAATATATTTGTCGGTTTTATTTAAATTTTTGAAAACATTTTTAATGTTCTTAAATTTTTCAAAAATTGTCTATTTGCAAAAACAAAAAAATTACTGGAATCACTCTGATAAAATTCATACGTATTCCTTAGCTGATTCTAAGAACTTATTACTCTTAAAAATTTTTTCCAAAAGTGCGTGGTTTCTAAATAAAAAATTCGTAAAAGTCTTCGTAAAACATTTTCAATTATAATATGCACCAGTTTGACCACACTGAGGTTCAAAATCAACCCCCAAATCACGTATCTTTTAGGATTGGATTTTAGGATTGGATATTTATTCCATTGGTTAGAGGAGTTCCAGATACATTGCAAATGAAAATATTCTTGAAATCTCGAATTAAAAAACAAATTGTTGAAAAACCATCCTTTTTTCATTTATACCGTGTTTTGTCATTGTTAATAACAATTTTCGAAAATTTCAATTACGCCATTAGAAAGGGCCTGAGTTAAACTTTAAAAATATGAGGGGCATATTTTTAAAGTTCATTTTTTAATAAATATTTTTTTTGCAAATTGCATTAGTTACGACTCGTAACTTATGAGCCCTGAAAGAGAGCGACTGCATAACCATTTATCTGCAAAGTTCCCGCAAAACCACTTAACTCGAATAATTTGTTTAATTTGCGCGTCGAGAAAGAAACTATTTACAAATGTAATACTACCGTTGTATTTGTATTAGATACCTAATCAAATGAGCCAATACTTAGATCTTTTCTCTGACATTTCGATCTTACGTATTACTCCAAACATTGAAATCGCTTTTCCTGAAAATACGAAAAAGTCACTTAAGTGGTTCTTCCTGTAAGCTACAGATGTTATACCTTTGTTCAGAAGTAAGCAAATAATTTTTTACTTTTATTTAGATTTGTTTATGTTTGTATTTATTCGTCACTTTTATTACTTATTTTATTGCCCACTACTATTTTAAACATTAAAATATAAATAGGATTTTTGCAACTACTCTAAACAACACCACTGCAACTCCTTTTTAACACTTTCAATGCTACAAGGAACATCAGTTATAGCTTTTTACGATATCTCATATAATGTTTTTTAACATAATTTATGAACTTGTTTACTGGTTACTAGATATTGCGAATTCACAATTTATTAAAAAAATAGTACAAGGCACCAGTGGGTCATACAGTATTTTAAGAAAAGAATGTTCTTCAGGCTTTATATGGCTCACCAGCGGATTGCATTGAAGAAAATGTTCTTTATCTTCTATGTGGCTTACCAGTGAATTGTTAAAAATATACTAAAACTAAATATCTTTATTATTTTTATTAAAGCAATCGAAGCAAGAATATTTGATTTCATATATAGGTGATTCTGCTGTAACTGGCCCAGATCAGGCATAAAATATTGGTTTTTTAATTTGCCATTTCATAAGTAGAATATATTTTTTCTTACCTATTAAGACATCAAAACAAAATATACATCGCATATACATCAAGGGGCGCGGTAGCGCCTCGATGGCAAGTATAAGGTACGTTCAGTACGTACGCCGCCGTCGGGCGCTATAGCCAGACCCTATATACGTCTCATAGGCCCTGTTGGAGATGTGACATTCGGTTTTCTTCGCATTAAGAGCCTTGTTTCTCACTTATGAGCACTCAAATGAAAGCTTGGAATAAAACTAGCAAAATCACTTCAGGGTCATATATTGTGAAATGGCTTCTATCAAATGATATTGTGAAGTGAAAGTTCGGGGTCATGAATTCTTCTCCGTGAAAATTCTTCTCCCGTGGCGAAAAATGTTCTCCCCGGAAGTACGTCATAGTTCGTGACGTCAGCTCTACGTATACTATTGCTTGCATCTATACAGTTCATCAAGTGTGCAGAAGAGCAGACGATGGTGTATTCACATTTTCTGATTTTTCAATACAATAACACATATGCAGTGTTAAAGAAAAATAAGTATTGTGCAAAATAAAGTACCAAAGTGATTTTATTTTCAACATAATATGCAATTTATGCTGGGTTTGATGAAATATTTAAAAACTGACAGATATATTTATGAAAAATGTTTCACAAACAAGACTAATAGCCTCGAATTAGATAAGTATTTAGTTGTACTTTTTTTTTTAAATATACAATACATGAAAGATTCATGAACTGATTCTTTGTTAAAATAAATCCTTTTATTTTTCAGGTTTTTTTACTATTAGATTATACAAAGAAATAACTATTCTGTGATGTGACAGCTAGTAAAGTGTTAAGAATTCATCTTTCAAGAAAGTTTCTATGTTGTTGAAGTGAAAATGTAACTTTTTCTATCGTCTCCTGGGTTCATCTTTCATGCAAAGTTTCTACATTATTGAAGTGGATATGTAATTTTTTCTATCGTCTCCTGGGAGGTAGACTCTCAGGCTGTATGTCAAAAGGGATCCTGATGAGAAGCTAGTGAAAGTGTTGTATTTTCATCGTTCAAGAATCAAAGAAAATTTATACAGAATTTACAGTTTATATAATTTTCTTGTGATGTGACAAGTTGGTTGAGTGTTACAATTATATTCAATCTTCCACGCAAGAAAGTTTCTACAATTGTGGAAGTGCTTATGTTAACTTTTCCTATCGTCTCCTGGGAGATAGACTCTGAGGCTGTACGTCGAAAAGAATTCTTATGAATAGATAGTAAGAGTGTTTTATTTTCTTGGTTCAGAGAATATTCAGTTTACATAAGGAAAAAATTATTTTCTATTGTGAGAAGCTAGTGAAGTGTCAAGAATATGCATCGCTCATGCATGAAAGTTTCTAAGTTGTTTAAGTGTATATGAATAGTTCATAACTTTTCCTATCATCTCCTGGTTATTATATAGCACATAATAATTTTAATATTATTACCATTTACATCAATAATCATCTGGTTCGGCATTATTGTTATCTGAAAATTAAAAATGAGTTTAAAAGTTTAGTAACAATTTAGAACCTATATTATATGTGGATGATTCTCTGACAAATTATAGCTTTCCAGAAAACGTACAAATACATGTGTTCTAGAGAAAGGTATGTTTATTTATGTTTATAAATTAATTTATAACAAGTATTTTGGGATTAGGTTCAAATTTTAAAATAATAACTACCAGACTATAATAGTTTGGATGAATGTTTTACAATAAATGAAAATATCGATTAATTATTTATAAGAAATACCAAAAGGGCTCATTTCTGCCGACACGAATACATTTTTAAATATTCAATTTATTTTATAACAGCTAAATTTTATGTTATACTATAATTTTTTTATTTCATAATAAGCACACAATTTTTATTTGGTTTACACTATATAATAGGTGAACAGATGTATTTGGATAGCAGATTATCTATGATTTTAATTAAAAAAAAAAAATGATCTAATCCAAAAAATTACCAGTATTAATCGTACATTCATGTTAATGGATTTGACTTAAAACAAAATATTACGAGTAATAATAGTAAGCCTGCATTATATTTATAGATTTATTTTACGAGAGCCAACTCTCCATACTATAGATTTTAGCTATATTTGGGCACTTTCTACACGTATCATCTAATATTATATTTGATTAATTTTTTATTTCTTAACATTTTTATACTTATCTATTAGGAAAAGAATATACATAATTATTTTGTGAGTAATGCATACATTACTCATTTCATTTAATTTAACGCTATGCACAGTATTAAAGGGGCTATTTTGCTTTTTTCATTTATTTTGTTATTTGCAATATTTAATACTTTTATTTAGCATAAATTATTAAGACTAGTGTTATTACTGCTATTACAACCGTTTTCAGTGGTATTCTATCGCCTATAAATCTGAAATTAAATTATTTAGTATGCTGTACGGGGGAAACTTCGCGGAATATTTATAATTATAATTTAAGTAGAAAACAAATTTTTGTTGTAGTAACTTTTCTTTTCTTAATTTTTAAGTAATTATCGTACATTCACTTTTTATATTTAAGCACTTTTTTTCATCTAACATTATACGTTCAAACGTTTGCGCGGATCTTGGGTAAGTAATTCCAATGTGTATTAGTAACTCCAATGTGTATTAGTTTGTGTTAACTCCATGAAGTATTAGTCTATGGTTGGTTTCTGCTAGTTTATAACCTTCGCGTGGATCTCGAAGTGTTTATCATAAATTATATTATTTAAATCGCGTTAAAAATTCCTAAAACTCATACTACACGTGTGCAATAACGTTTAATCTAGAACCTGCAAAAAGTTTCAAGTGAAAAATGCACTTATAAAAAAGATTACATTATGATCAAAATACTATCAATGGATCTCACTCTGTCAGATAAGTATATTTCAATTATCTTTAATTAAATTAACTTTACGATAATAGAACTTGATTCTTTGTTTTAAAATTACATTATTCTTTCTATTACAGGTGATCCAATGATATTAACATTAAGAAACGATGGATAAATGGCATCAGACTTTAATGAATCAGCCTTCTTTATCACTGTAAGTACTATAATATTGTATATAGATTAAATTGTGAAGAATATGGTGTAAACTTGTATAAATATTAAAATCCTACTAGTATTTGCTTTGTTGAAAGTAAATACTTACAACAAAGCAATTATCAATTAATTTATGAACAATAATTTAATACGTACAGACTTCTTTTGATGTATATTTGCGAGACAAATAATTATGGAACTTAACACAAAATTTAGTGCTAATAAAGGAAAAAAAAATGCGCCATTCTATGTACCTCGAGGGTGGTGTGGAAAAGATAGATATTTCTTTTTTGAATAATAATGATCCAAAAATAACTATTTGCTGTACAGATGGTGTCGAAAAAATAATTATTATCGCAATAATACATAAGCATATGAACATTAATTTTTTAAATTTATACTTCTTTAGTTGATGTTAACCATTCATTATAATTTAGGTATTATATACCATTTAAAAGTAGTGAAATCTTCCCGCCCCTCCCCCCCCAAATAAACCTTTTAAAGGTAAAAGGCTGGCAAGTATAAGGTCGTTTTTTTCTGTAAGAATTAAAGATTTTTTCAATTTATAACTTCTTTAGTTGATATTAATTATTTATTGTAATTTAGGTATTATATACCATTTAAAAGTAGTGAAATCTTCCTGCATCCCCCCTCCACCCAAATAAACCTTTCAAAGGTAAAAGGCTGGCAAGTATAAGGTCGTTTTTTCCTGTAAGAATTAAAGATTGCTTTTATAACTTTTGATAAACTTAATGCAACAATAATTCTAAGAGTTTCTATCTATACGGTTATTTCATTGTTTTAATCAAAATTAATTTTCGAACTCTCGATCATTCTTATATGGTGAAAATTCTAAGTGCTTTATTCTATAAGTCTATTTCATTATGTAAATTAAAGATTCATTTTCAAACTGTGTATAACATTTATGTAACTAAAATTTCATTCCAAGTGCTTTATTATTTACGGCCATTTGATTCTATAAATTAAAGTCAAACTTTCAATGACAACGCAGATAATTTTCTAGCGGGTTTATTGTGTACGTTTATTAATTTTCTATTTACTAAAGCTCGATTAGAAATCTTGTTAGAATAAATTAATTTAATCATCTCTTCGGGCCACTCGGTATTTATTACATCTTACACTAATTATCACATCGAGCGATAGAGGCAATAGAACAATCAAAAGTGTTTATAATGCAATGATTAAAAAGGTATTTATAAGCAGTTCAACAAATAATTATGGTAGGATGTTTGTCTTCTTTTACCTCGCAAATGAGTGAATTACAATCACCGAAAGAACACGATGCTTATACATGAAGCTGCATAATCCGAAACGTTCATTTATCTATAAAAATATGAACGCATAAACATTTTTACGTTAAGGGTATGTTGGACAGACTACCATTTCTTTAGTGTTACTTCATCTACACCTTCAATTTTACATAAATTTCAATTTTAATTTTAACAAAAGAAAGTTATGATATCAATAACTAAACTGGCAAGTTCTTTTATAAAAAGGAATCGATTTCAAATAAATAAATAAGCGTTTAAATGGGGGGAAGGATTATAAATATATATGTATTTAATAAATACTCGACCAAATTGCAGAATGTGAAAAGGTGGATAGCCTGTGAAAATGTACAGTCGGGTAAAATTAAAATTTTGAGTAATTGCGACTGCTGCCACGTTCTGCGCATTTTAGCTGACGTTTGGTGGTACTTCGGGTAAATTGAGCATTGCGTGACCGGTCACAAACATGCGCAGAACATAGCGCCAATATGGTATTATTCATAGTTTCAGTTGCACCCAACTCTACATGTAATAGAATCGCATGATGTTCTTACATGACATTATCACATGACAAATGTGTCCATAATATGTGGTAAGATCATGTTTGTCTAAAATTATTATGTAATTTATCAACATTGTTTCGCATCATGAAAACTTTTACTTTTATTTATGGAAGCAACGAGCGGATGTACAATCTACTCTACTTAGTAATTCAGTAAATATTTTGCTATGCTTATTTCATTAAAAATCTATGTTCAGGACAAAAATCTATGTTCAGATTTAATTTCTGTTGATACAACAAATCGATCCTACATTAAAAAAAAGCAGGAACAAATTCTATTATGTAGAAAGCAATTTTTTTTATGGAAAAACTTGCCGTCCCGTCCTATCATAGATAATCGATGAACTACTAAATGTCAGTGTGAAATTAACAATAGCATAAAATTTTCAATATAGTCAATCTATCGTCCTATTATCCTATAATGAGTACTACTCAAAACATTATATTAAACTATGAGAACGATGGCCTCAAATAATAATAATTGGAATTCCATTTTTTAATTAAGTAAAGATTTAAAACTAAAAGCTGTAACTACATGAATATTAATTTACAATTTTAAGCTTGAGTTATTTTCGAACTTGAGTCAAAGAAATTTATTTTATAAAATTTTTTAATGCATAATAATATTTACAATTATTTTTAATCAACTTCCTGTAATCTTACGATAATAATAAAATTGTAAAACATACACACAAATAACCAAAAACTTGACTTAGAATAATTGCAAGATTAATTTGGAATTCTTCAAAAATTGGTTAAGGACAGTAATCAATACATATAGATAATGAAAAATCGATTCAGAGATTTTCTAACGGTGTTTTATTAACAAGTTACTTTGGTTAACCTTGCATAATTTGTAGATTGTATCCATCGTTATCTATGATAGGACGGGACGGCAAGTTTTTCCATAAAAAAAATTGCTTTCTACATAATAGAATTTGTTCCTGTTTTTTTTTAATGTAGGAACGATTTGTTGTATCAACAGAAATTAAATCTGAACATAGATTTTTGTCCTGAACATAGATTTTTAATGAAATAAGGATAGCAAAACATTTACTGAATTACTAAGTAGAGTAGATTGTACATCCGCTCGTTGCTTCCATAAACAAAAGCAAAAGTTTTCATGATGCGAAACAATGTTGTTAAATTATATAATAATTTTAGATAAACATGATATTACCACATATTATGGACACATTTGTCATGTGATAATGTCATGTAAGAACATCATGCGATTCTATTACATGTAGAGTTGGGTGCAATTGAAACTATGAATAATACCATATTGGCGCTATGTTCTGCGCATGTTTGTGACCGGTCACGCAACGCTCAATTTACCCGAAGTACCACCAAACGTCAGCTAGAATGCGCAGAACGTGGCAGCAGTCGCAATTACTCAAAATTTTAATTTTACCCGACTGTGCATTTTCACAGGCTATCCACCTTTTCACATGCTACAATTTGGTCGAGTATTTATTAAATACATATATATTTATAATCCTTCCCCCTTTTAAACGCTTATTTATTTATTTCAAATCGATTCCTTTTTATAAAAGAACTTGCCAGTTTAGTTATTGATATCATAACTTTCTTTTGTTAAAATTAAAATTGAAATTTATGTAAAATTGAAGGTATAGAAGAAGTAACACTAAAGAAATGGTAGTCTGTCCAACATACCCTTAACGTAAAAATGTTTATGCGTTCATATTTTCATAGATAAATGAACGTTTCGGATTATGCAGCTTCATGTATAAGCATCGTGTTCTTTCGGTGATTGTAATTCACTCATTTACGAGGTAAAAGAAGACAAACATCCTAACATACTTATTTGTTGAACTGCTTATAAATACCTTTTTAATCATTGCATTATAAACACTTTTGATTGTTCTATTGCCTCTATCGCTCGATGTGATAATTAGTGTTAGATGTAATAAATACCGAGTGGCCCGAAGAGACGATTAAATTAATTTATTCTAACCAGATTTCTAATCGTGCTTTAGTAAATAGAAAATTAATAAACGTACACAATAAACCCGCTAGAAAATTGTCTGCGTTGTCATTGAAAGTTTGACTTTAATTTATAGAATCAAATGGCCTGTCACGTACGAGCTTTTGGGCTCAGGTGACCGCCGGCGAAGCTGAGGTAGCACCTCGCGCGGGAGCGCGTGAGCCGGAGCGTTCTCACGCACAAAGTGCAAGCTTGCACTTTGTGCTGGAGACTGCAGCCTCCGACTTGTCGCATCGGAGGCTTCGTAGGCAGAATACCGGCGACCGCAGAACAGAGCAGAGCTCTCCTAATCACTAAATAAAGCGTTGTGACTCCAACTTGGACCGTTTCACTCCAAGCACCCACCCACATACGTAACAGGCCGTAAATAATAAAGCACTTGGAATGGAATTTTAGTTACATAATGAAATAGACTTATATAATAAAGCACTTAGAATTTTCACCATATAAGAATTATCGAGAGTTCGAAAATTAATTTTAATTAAAACACTGGAATAACCATATAGATAGAAACTCTTAGAATTATTGTTGCATTTCCCTAATTCGCTAAGGAGTGTCTATATCATAGAATAAAATATATTCAAAATATTAGTAGATAAGAGTATAAAATGCAATAAGAAAACAAAAATAAGATAAAAATGATAATTTATTAAAATATTACACTAGTTTTATTCAAAATATAGGTTTATTTTTGGCTTTGTTTTGATTATATAAAATTTTTAAATAAACGAAAAAAAAATATTTTTAACTATATTTTCTATTAGAATCAAGTATATGTATTTGTTTATTAATTAAATTAGTTACTTTCTTGTTATAAAAAATTACTAATTGAATATTTAATACAATGAATAATTTTTGTGAAGAATTTATAGATCTTCCGAAGGCAGTGTATGATGGATGTGAAATGATTTAAATCATCCTTTCTTTTTTCGATATTTCAGTGCACATTATTACTCTCATCAGGAAACTGTCAATATTTATTGAATAAAATCACTATATGAGGGTAGGCCTGAGTTAAATGTTGAAAATAACAAAAAATGATTTATTCATTTGCAAAATAAGACTACTTAACGTACTTAAGGGGTCAGACAGTGTTAAAACCTGAAAAAAAAAGAAAAATTATTAGTGCTGTAAAAAAGTAATATATATAGATGCTCCAAAAACTAAATTTTTCCTTTCAAATATAAGTATTATACATCACTTTTATGCATTAAAAATATGCATTTAGTGAGTATAACATTTAACAACAATTAAAGGTATTTACTTACCAAAAAACATCATTTTCATCACTTTTGTTTGCTTGCCGCATGTTTCTGATGGAACCGTACCATCAATCCTAATCAATCCTAATCAAAGTGAATGTTACATATGTAAACATACGTAACATTCACTTTGAACTTATGTTTGCCAATTCTGCTCCGCTTAGTTTGTGACCATACTCATAAGGAAGGTTTTCCACTTTGGTTCATCAGAATTGATGGTACGGTTCCTTCAGAAAGCTGTGGCAAGTAGACAATAAGTATGAAAAAACTAAATTTGAGTAAAAGGCATTTAAAGTTTATTATGTAAATCATACAAATGAACTCAGCTATACTTACAGAAACTATCTGGCATACCTTGATTTGCTTTTGATACTCAAATATACATACAATTAAGTATATTTGGTGGTACGCGCCTATCATGCTGTATGATAATACCATTTAGAAGCTGAAAATAAAATAAAAATGATCGTTAGCTATTCATAATCAAGTAATGTTTATAAATTACAGTTACATGCAATACTTACCATTATTAAATAGACTTCAATATGTTAAAAAGTATGCCAAATAATACTCCAGACAGTCATTATAAACTCCCACCTTGCTGGCTTGCACCCGTACACCTAAAAGCAAAAAATAAACCAACAAAGAAAAAGCTCATTATGAACACAATTATTACAAATTAGTTTTCAATACTTATCTGAATAATGGTTGTACTCTGCAGAAGCTCTTGCACTTTTACAACACCACTGAGGTTATAAACATTGTTACAGCAGCTAGCAGACTAACTGCACTGATCCAGTGTCTTGAATGAAAAACAGCTGTTTGGCTGCTTTCTGCTATTTTATAGAAAATTCTACTATACCGATCAAACAGTAATCTTCATTCTCGACTGGACGCTGTGAGCCACAACCTGTTCGAGTGGCAAATTCAAATTTGTTGAATGCCTTTACTTTAACACATTGAGTTTAGTAACATAAAATGACACATAGAAAAATTAATTTTACGGATTTTATTTATTTTACGGAAATAAAGTCATAACTCTTGAGAAAAAAACGGTTTGTAAAACGGTTTTTAAGTCGTATTTTCAGTAAGATTTCTCATGAAATTACTCTGTAAAAAGTGTGGTAGAACAATCCTTTCCACAAGTTTCGCTTAATTAAAATATTTAAAAATCACGATTTTTAAAAAATTTACTTTAAAACAGATTTATCAGTTTTTTGTCGATATCTTCGAGGCAAATTTTTTTAGCAAAAAACGGCTTTAAGGTCCATATTCTACGGACTACTAACTGTGAAAAAAGTGAATAAAAAAAATGGATATTTTCAAAATTTTAACACTGTCATAACCCCTTAAATGTGACTTTTTATACTTGAAAACGTATATTATCATACTTTATTTTGGCACACTAAAATTTTCTATATAGTGCTTCTGGGCTTCGATAATTCGATTTTTCATCATACTAGGCTTAATATTTTCCTTATGAATAGTGCTACAGACATTTTGGACTACTTTTTTAAAATAATTATTTTTTACTCATTTGACACACTTATGAGATAGATTACAATTATATTATTTGCATAGCTCGTATAAGTTCCATAATAAATTAAAATAAGGATTATTTTAAAAAAGTAATCCATAATATCTATAGCGCTATTCATAAGGAAAATTTTAAGTCTAGCCTTATGAAAAACAATTGGTTGGTTGATTAAGAAACCAGTGGCAAGTGACTTAAAATACAGAAATTTAAGGCTTAAACAATGTGCTTTATCGTGGCCCAGAAGCACTATACAGATAATTTTAGTGTGTAAAAAATGTTGTGTATAAATAATATGTATATATATATAGAGGGATATTTATATATATATATATATATATATATATATATCCCTATATTTTATAGTTGTTTTCAGTTTGGGTGAAATTCAGAGCCCCGCATGGCCCCGCATTATGCTTTAAGTATAAACAGGGGCTCTCTCCATGTTAAAGTGATGGTTCCGCATGGCCCAGCACGGGGCCCTGCATTGGCTGCATTATATAGTTGTTTTGAGCCGCGCTGGAATTGACTCCTCCCCTACCCACTCATTTATTAGTCTTCATTATGATGAGGGTATTTATGTATATTTATATTTATTTATCATTTGATATGTTTCCTATTCTGCTTGTTGATACCCTTGATTATGTATTATAAGTAATTACAAAGATAATTTTGTTGTATTTTAAACAAAGTAATAGATGAGTATTGGAGGACATTGTTGGAGATGAAAGGTGGAGGTGGAGGCTCAAAGCTATATGTGAAGGTAACAGATAGAGGGCTATATAGAGGCTACAACATAAGAAGGAAATAGTTGAAAGTGAAGGGTTTTTATTGAAGGATGTATGTGCAAGTTGATGAGATCATGATTGGAGGCAACAGGTGGAGGATGTAGGCGATAGGAGAAGGCTGGAAATGATAGTTGGAGGGTGAAGGCGATAGATGGAGGCTGGAGGCCATAAGTAGATTGGAGGATACAATTAAAAACGATTTGTGAAGGCTGTACGTTATTGGAAGCGATAGGTAGAGGCTCGAGATCATGGGTGGCGGTGATAGGTAGAGGTTGTACGTGGCAGATGAAGGTCATAGGTATAGGGTAGAGGACACGAATGGAAGCAATAGGTGGAGGGTGAAAGTGCTAAGTACACAGTCGAGGGATAGGAGGAAGGTAATATCGTTAGAATTAGAAATGACAGTTCAGGGTATTGGTTATAGGTAGAGGTAATAGATTGGAAGTGATAGGCTGGAGGAAAGTGATAGGTAAAACGTGAAAATCGTAGGTGGAGGTTAAAGATGAATATATAGAAGAATAGATAGAAGGAGCATAAAAACATTATGATTGTAAATGATTACTTGAGGGTGTTGATAATTTGCGGAGATAAAAGCTGAAATGTGAAGGGATAATGATTTAAGGCGATAAGTGAAAGGTAAAGGAATCGTGGCTGGAAGCAATAGATGGAGAGTGAAGGGATCATGATTGGAGGTGGTAGGTGGAGGGCGGAAACGATTGGTAAAGGGTGGAAATAATCGATGGAACCTGAGGTATGTGATTGGGGGTGATAGGTCGAGGGTACAGGTGATAGGTGGATCATGACTTAATGAAATAGGTGGATGTTGGACTTTTTGGTTGGAGATAATATGTGGAAGCCCAAAGTCATAGGTGAAGGTGTTAGGTAGAGAGTTATATAGAGATTATAACAGCTGGAGGGTGAAGGTCATGATTGAAAATATGGGAGGAACGTGAAATCATTATGATTTGACATGATAAGTTGAAGGTCTTCGAAAAATTAGAAATTGAATCGAAGGGGGTTGGCGAGCGGAGCGAGCAGGGGGGTACCGCCCTAGTCTGTATATATGTATCCCTCTACATATTACCTTCACCTATGTCTTTGAGCTTCTACCAATCATCTCCAACATCCACCTGCACCCTCGACCTATCACCAACAAACATATCCTTCAACCTCCATTTATCGTCTCTACCCTTTACGTATCGTTTACGCCCTTCTCTTGTTGCCTACATTCTCCACCTCCAATCATGATCCCTTCATCCTTAACTTTTCGCCTTCAATCATTATCCGCTCACCCTCCAGCTTTTATCTCCGCATATTATCAACATTCTCAAGTAATGATTTCCAATCATAATGTTTTTATGCCCCTTCCATCCCTCGTGCCCCTAGAGTCCCTCTTCACTTATTGCACCAACTTATTACCTTCAACCTTCTCGTATGATTTTCACGTTTTACCTATCACCTTCACAAATGATCTGGGGCCTCCACTTATCACTTCCAATCATGAGTCTTTCACTTCCACCCATTACCTCTACATATAGTCAACACTCTAAACTATCATTTCCAATCATAACCCTATGTAATCCCATAATCTTATATAGCCCTATAACCCTATGTAACCCTTTAACCCTATGTAATTCCTATGTAATCCTCTACCCATCACCTACACACATTACATCGAGCTTCCACCTATCATCTCTTAAATATAACCTCCAACATCTAGCTATTACATTAAATCATGATCCACGTATCACCTGCACCCTCGACCTATCACCACGAATCATATCCCTCAGCCTCCATCTATCGTTTCCACACTTGACCTATGGTTTCCACTCTTCTCCTATCACCTACATACTCTACCTATCGCCTCCAATCATGATTCCTTCAATCTCTATCTATCGTCTCCAATCATGAGGCCTTCTATCTCCATCAATCGCCTCCAATCATGGGTCCTTCACTTTTCACTTATAGTCTTCAATCATTATCCCCTAACCCTCCAGCTTTTATCTCCACATATTATGAATACTCCAAGAAATTATTTCCAATTATAATGTTGTTATACTCCTTTTATCCCTCCATCGTTCTCCTACAATCTTCACGCCTCACCTTTTGCATCCATTTATTACGTGCAACTTCTACATGAGATATTCACGTTTTACTTATCATCTTCACAAATGATCTTTAGCTTTTATCTATCACTTCCAATCATGACCCTTTGACTTCAACTTATTACCTCTACCTATAGCCAACGCCCTAAACTATTATTTCTAATCATTACCTTATGTAACCCTATAATCCTATGTAACCCTATAACCCTATGTAACCCTATATAACCCTATAATCTAACTTATGATTTTGAATTTCCTTCTATCGTCTCTAACTATAACCACCAACATTTACCTATTACATTAAGTCATTATCCTCCTATCACCTCTAATCACATCCTTCAGCCTCCATCTATCTTCTCCACACTTTACCCGTTATTTCATCCGGGATTTGTATACATCAATACATTACATATGTTTATCTTTCGTTTTGACTTTTCAACTAGAATATGAAGTGTGTATACACGTTGTTGAATTTATGTATATCCTCTCTCTTGTTAATGCTATTCTCCTGCATATGTATATATAGCATTTCATAGATTAGTCTTTTATTCAAATTCTTTTCTTTCTTTTTTATTTTGAAATTATCAAAGTTGAACGTTTTTATGCTGTTCAATACGTGTAGACACACTTCTTTTAGTTTGTATAACGTATGTAGCGATGCTGTCATTGCATTTCAGTTTATATACATTATTTTCATGTAATTTCTCTTTTTATCTTTCCCTTTTTCAGTGATATTACGCATATTGCTGTGTATTTTCGGGATAGATGTAATACCTTTCCGTTTGAATGAAAGCTGCATTTGTTCATAAAATCCGCTAAAATCTCTTATCAAAATAATGTACAGATATTTATGCACAGATCTCTGCAGAATTCTCTGCAGGGTGTTCTGTAGGAGGTCCAAACGCTTTGCAGATGCAATTACAATGTAGACATTTCTGCAGTAATCTGTGCAGTAAGCTCCACAGAGAATTTTACATACATTACTGTACAAGCCTTGACATAGTTCCTCTGCAGAGAATTTGGACCTCCTGCAGGGAACCCTGCAGATTGTTCCGCAGAGCTCCGCAGAGAATTCTGCAGAGATCTCTGCATAAATATCTGCACATGTATGCCGTTGAACATTATTCTCGACGGATCGGTTGTCTGGTCGATTTTATTGCAGACAGTCGCTTATTAATATATCTATTGATAAAGTCAATGGGGTAATGATTGTCAACTAGCAAATTTTTTATGACGTTTATGTTTTGTACTTGCAACATGGAATTTTCCCGCCCTCACGGGGATTCCAGTTATTGTACAAGTAATTCATTTGTGCGCGACTGACTCCTTTTCTCGTCTTGTGGAATTCCTGAAATGGTAGAAAGCGGGATGGTGGCGGCAACTGGGTTGATAAATATTAACACAAATACATTGAATTTCAATGACAGAAATTCAATGTATTCAAATACTCTCATGGGCCAGCGGCCATATTACTATCTCTGGTAAACGCCTGGATCGTACTAAATAAAGGGGCCACGAAAATTCTTCTACGGATGACTCAAAAGAAACACAAAAAGAAAAACTGCTGAATACCCTGGAAATCGCGAAAAGGAATAACCGCCACGCATATTAGATAAATCCCTTCCTCTACCTCAATCTCCTTTGAACTAGAAATATTTGCAACAGAAGTTAGAATAAAATTTCACGAACTGTTATCAACCACACTACAATAATCCTTCAATGAAACTCCAATAGGACTCTGGCAATCAAAATGGTGATCACCGTTAAATCCTCAATAAAACTTCCGATTGAGGAAAATGCTCCCAGATTTCGTGACAATACTGCTTAAAAAAAACTATACAAGCTATTGCTACAAGAGCGATCAGGAATGGAATGGCCGATGACGACGCTCCGCACGAAGGAGGATGCTGCGATTCCCACCAAACCTTCTTCTTCTTCACGGAAGCGTCATCCCGACCGCCAAATTTCCTAATTGGTCCTTTACCTAAAATAAATCCTCTATTAGTCTATTGGAAAACCACCACTACTTTATCTTTCTATCAGTGATTTCCCCGAGTGCCGTCTTTTCCAATTCTAATTTCTTCATTGGCTCAAAAGTTTGTTGCTGTCCTCTATATCCTTTGATTAATATGCTATCCGCGCCCCCTTTATCGATAACGATCAATCACTCAAAATCAATTTCCATTCAGTGGCTCCACCTATAGATAATTTATGGAGCGCGCAATATTTAAAATCCTTTATGCGGATGTACAAATCACTGTAGAAATGCCTTTAATACGAAGTAGTAACTTCGAGTTATGCTCTCGCGCTCTCTCACTCTAACACATGGTCACGCGCATGTGACCGCATGCGTGCTGCTATCTCGCTTCCTGACACGCTCTCGCCCAAGCGCCAGCAAGTCGCACACGTGATTTATACACGTCACGTCCTGCGCTCCGCACACGGTCGAGCAGAGGCAACTCCTGCGAGCGCCACCGAGTGCTGGCTCCGCTATAGGAGCTGTCAGTATGCTGCGAGCGAGTCAGGTGCCCTGAAAAATAATCACGACGCAGCAATAGTTATTGCTACGTCACAATGTGTTTCTCATTAAAATATGTATTAGACAGTATAATAACTCTGCTTACTAAATTGTACACCACGGCAATTTTTTGGCAATCTGATTACTGTGATTCAAATTTTAAAATTCTGCCAGAGAATGTAAGTTTTGTGTATCAATTAGTAACGAATTTCCCTGCTTTGTTTATCAATAGAACGTCTAAAAATGCTATAGAATTGTTAATCAGTTTCATGTGTGAACTGTAGCCTATTATTACTTGAATTGAAGATGTCCAGAATTTCATTTATTTTTATTTTTGGAATGCATGTGATAATGCCATCCACGTAACGATAAAATAAAATAAGCTTAATTGTGTTCGATGACTTTATTGCTCGATGTTGTTAGAATTAAAGGTAGACAAGATGTATCCCTTCGAGCCAACTATTTATTAAAAAAATCTAGCCAACGTTTCGGTCTATATATAGACCCTTATCAAGGCTATTCAAAAAATTTTTTCTTACATTAAAACAAATTACAATTTTTAAAAATATAAAAAATTGTGTCCAGGTATTACCTGATATTCTTAAAAGTATTTCAACAATCCCAATAATGGGAAAAAACCGCCACACACGGCATACTAAAATACAAATTTTATAATTTAATACAATAATTTAAATTTTACTTAATTTACAAAAACTATGTTATACTTTATTATTCCAGCTCGACTTCTTGTAGAGATATCTTCAGTGCCGCGAGATGTAAGTGCGGCACTGGAGAGAACAAACGAACGACTGACGAGTGTCTCGAGACACCAGAGAAGTATCGCAAATTACAAATACGCAGATACAACGCAATGGGAACAGGCACATATCACCTATAAATTTGAGAAAAATTACATAAAAGTGGGGGTATTGAAACATAGCGTTAGAGAGGCGGCACGAATTCACGCACACGTAGCAGATCCGAGAGTCCGCGAGGCAAGTTTGAACGCTTCTTCCATCACCACACTGGCTATCACTGTAGTATGACCGGAACGTTCTCCAGCTACTCGGACTCTCCGCTCTCCCACCGGGATGTTCCGCCCTGGCTCGCCAGTCAAACACTATTGAACATGTGTTGGCTGATTTGAAGAGAGTACAGAGCGGTAAGCCACCTCTCACCGGCCATTTCAATACGAATAAAAATGAAAATCAGATTTTAATTATTGCAGTTGTTTGGACTTAGTTTTAGATTAGAAATAACATTTTTGTAACTTGACTTGAGGTGGCATGTATCCTCAGCTCTGTTAAGCGTGCCATCAAAAAATTGAATATGGAGCATTTCGGAGAACCGTCTGCGAAAAATAGACGGCTCTCTATCTACGATTTTAATGTTATCAAAATTAAAACTGTGTCCTGTTTCCATCGCGTGGACAGCGAGAGGGGAGTTGATATCCCTCTTTTCGATGTATTTTTTATGTTCATATTCCCTGGCTTTTAAAGGGCGGTAGGTTTCTCCAATATACGTGGAGTCACAATCTGAACAGTCGATCTTATATACTACGTTCCTGGTGTCTTTCACAGAAGTCGGATCTTTTCCTAATTTTATGAATTTATTAAATTTATCGCTGACTTTATTAACTAAAATCCTATTATTATTTTTCAGAACCGTCTTTAATTTTTCGTTAAATCCATTATAATATGGAAATACTGCGAATTTATCTCTACAATTCAAATTGTTATTACGTAAATTGTTATTATTACTCGAATTATCGTTGTTACTCAAATCTGTGCTCTCTGTGGCATTCAAGAGACCACGATTTCGGGCAATACGTTTTTTACAATGTTTATTAATAAATTCGAGCGGATAATCATTCGCTAGGAGGATTTTCTTAGCATAATCGATATTACTCCGATGAAAACATGGATCTGACAGTAGAATAGCCCTATCAAACAAGTTATAAACTATTGCTACCTTCTGACTTTGAGGGTGGTGTGAGAAAAAATTAATATATCGCGATGAAGCCGTACTTTTTTGGAACCAATTTGTAAGAATATTGCCTGTAGAGTCGTATGAGATGGAAATGTCTAAAGAAGAGGCTCTCGGAGACGAGAAGTTCTATAGAAAAGTTAAGGTCAATCCAACGGCTGGCATAAAAAACGTATGAAGAAATTAATCGACCTTTGGAGTGAGCGTGGTGTTTTCGAATGTGACTCCTCTTTTAGGAGTCTCTCTTCTAAAGGAATCGAGCACACTTCTCTCCCAAAAATTTAAATTATTGTATTAAATTATAAAATTTGTATTTTAGTATGCCGTGTGTGGCGGTTTTTTCCCATTATTGGGATTGTTGAAATACTTTTAAGAATATCAGGTAATACCTGGACACAATTTTTTATATTTTTAAAAATTGTAATTTGTTTTAATGTAAGAAAAAATTTTTTGAATAGCCTTGATAAGGGTCTATATATAGACCGAAACGTTGGCTAGATTTTTTTAATAAATAGTTGGCTCGAAGGGATACATCTTGTCTACCTTTAATTAAAATAAGCTTAACTTTGAGATGCACTACGTCTCGAGATCATCCATAACAGTATCAGCAAATAATCCCTAGATCGCAGAGCTCATTGGTATACCAAAAAGCTATTTACAAACGTTTCCATTAAACTGAAAATAAGTATTATTCATGAATATCAGATTTTCTAGCTATCTGTGAGTATCTTCTTTCAATGCTAATTACTAATCCGTCGTCAATATTTGTATACAGTGATCTGACATCCAGGCTAATGATACAATGGTCTGGCGGAGCGCATACATTTTTGATTTTCTCTATCAAGTCGTAACTGTTCTTAACGTATGATGTCGGTTAGTCAATACAATTTTGAAATAAATTTTTAAATAAATTTTTTGACAAAGAACACGGGGTGAGCCTATTGTAGAAATAATAGGTCTCAAAGAATTCTCTCTTTTGAACTTTTGGTAATCTATAAGCTCTAGGTAAGCAGGTATCCAATAGTGTAAACTTGTACTTACTTACTGATTTTCCGAAAAAGCCATTGTCGTTCCAAGAATTTAAAAACTTTTTTACTTTTGATTTTAAACCCGATAGTGGGGTTTTCTTTACTAATTTATGTGTTTGTATCATCTAGGAGTCTTTCCCTTTTTTTTAATATAATTGCTTTTGTACATTGCTACTGTAGTATTACCCTTATCGGCAAATCTGAACATAATGTTTCTGTGGGTCTTCGTGAAATTGAATGTTTCTGTAAGTTTATTTTGGAAAATATTTTCTTCTATTGTATTATCAAGGTTATTAAAAACTGATAAAGCTGAATAATAATCATTTAGTAGCTTTGGTTTTAAGTTTTTCCTGGTGTTACGTACGAGCCATAGGCTCAGGTGACCACCGCGTCCGGTGACCGTAGCTAGTGACGCACCGAGTGCACCGTCAGCAGGGAAGGCGCTGGCTGAGAGCTTCTTACGGCCAAGAGGTGCAAGCTTGCACTTTGACCGTGAGACGACGAGCCTACGAGCCACATCTCGGAGACTGCGCTGGCAGTCACCCGGCGACCCTCGAACTAATTAAGAGCTCCTGATTAAGAGAGGGAACAATAAATCGCTTAACACGAAGTTGTCTGCGTCCTTCGGTCCACCCCCACGATCCATAACAGCTTTTGGCATCCCTTAAGGGTCCCGAAACGCGATGCGACGACAGTGCTATCCGACGTAATTTTCGGTAATGTCGGCTAATATTTTTCTTACGAATAACGATTGGTGGTGCTAAGTGAAAAGTGCATCTTGTGTGATTCGATCACCCTCACACATTCTTGTGGTAAGATACTTAAGAGGAGAAAATCGACGAGTGCTCGTGTTATTTTGACGCGAGTGCCGTTTCGCAGCTCGACAACATTTTGGTGATTTTGGAGGAAAAACCAACAACTCTCTTACATAAGCTGTGCATCTTCCATATCCAGGCATAGCGTTTTCTCCAATTTTGGAAAAACTTTGAGTCAACTAACCGACCGCAGCTACACAGATGAAGCCTGCGAGTACCATGGGACAATTCATAGAAGTCTAATTATGTTCTTCTGATTGCAAACAATGTTAACAAATCCCATATGGTTAGATCTAATCCTTCCGCGTGTGTAAGTGCAAGTGCAGACAAGTGCGTGCGAACAATAGTAACGCAGCGAGTTGCCTCATCGACGCTCGAAAGAAACAGAGAGCTGCTCCGCCAACCGAGAAGCCATAGCACACATTAAAGGTCGACATTGCCGATCGCCCAGATCGCCGAGGCTCGAGGCTTCAGTCCGAACTCCAATTTTGTTTTTTACGCCGCACACAGGAGTGCGCGCTAGCCAACTTCATACACTGAGTGTGGCAATTTTGAGGCTCCTTCCCGTGACTGCCGGCGTTCGTCCCGTTTAATTAGATACAAGGAGCATTCCATCAACCCTCGCAGACCGGTCCATCACTGAGACATCAGCGCAGCGGGATTCGCCTGTAGCCAACTGCACCCACGTCGCCATCAGTAGATCGACATGTACCATCCACCAGCCGTCCGGAAAACCAACATGATGCGAACGTCGGCAGTACTACTTATCATCATACTGTAAGTTTGCCACTAATCATATGCAAATCGGCTGGTTGCTTTTTAACCAAATAGTAAAATCTACCCTGGCATATGAGCGTCGCCATCGGTCATCGTAACGTCTCGGTACGCACCCCACGAACGTAGAAGTTAAACGACTCGATCATTAAAATGACGCGCAAAAAATTATCGAAAGCAATTTCGGTGTTGAGTTTGAAACAGCGTACGGAACCCGAGAATAAAGGAACAGAGTCGCGAGAAGCGAGGTCGGTTCAGTGACCCAGAAACAAAAAAGCGCATAAAGCAGGCCAAAGCAGTGTATCGTTCACATAACCGCTTATCGCCAAGTTATTGCCGAGGGAGTCATTCTAGTCGCGAAACGGTTCGCCATTGCCTCCCAGTCGCGCGGGTAACCCCGGCCACATGGATGATCAGATACGTAATATTACGCCGTTGACTTCGACCGGCTCGGCAACGCGATATCTAAAAGAACCGGCGTCGTCTAACGGCGACTCCAGGAACAGAACATTTACGGCGCCACCGACGTTCCCTATCCTCGAGAGCGCAGGGGCAAGAATAAGAACTGCTCCCAAGCCGGAACCGACGGAGCTGGCTCAGTTGCACAAAAGTTAGACGGCCTGGCCCTGGAGTCACTTGAGAGAAGCAGGCCGTCGGATGTGTGGGGCTACTTGAACATTCCCCTCGCAAACTCGCACGCGTCGAGATCAGGGATAAATGTATGACCGGAGTCTCGAAGCTCCTAGTGCAGAACGCTTATACGGGATGCCGCGCAAAAGACGATCGTAAATCCGCGCGGCGAACTCAACAAGCAAGATTCCGGCCAGAGAGGAAACGGTAGGGGAAACAACAACAGGAGAGGTGGCAGGTTTCGCAGAAACAATCAGCGAAACAACAATAACGACGATCGCCGTGACGATCGAAAAGAGAGTGGCGACAACGCGGGTAACCAGCGAGACGTCAAGCAAAGCGAGCAAGAAACGAAAGCTTTAAACTAGTTAGACGCTCGTCTCGTTCCCTAAACGATGAGCGTAACACAACTGAAAAGCAGAAGGAGATAGTGACGAAGTTTATTCGAACGCAGAAGAGCGATACAAAAGAGATTTCAGCCAGCGGCGACATCGAAATCTCGAGAGCGACTGACTTTCTCGCTTTCGGCAAAGATGTTACACAAGGAGTGTCGAACGTTCAGCAGCAGAAAGCTTCCGAAATCTCACGGTCCAGTCAGCCATCATGTGAAAAACAGCCCATGCCGCCCCCAGTTGTAGCCGACGAGATGTCGTCCGTTCAAGGTCGTGCCAATCGAGATACTCTATCGAAGTATACAATGATTGAAAGACTGCAAGAGTCAAACATGCGCACCGACGACAACATCACCTTCATCGATACACGCATAGCTACCCAGGACGAGCCCGGCGCACAAGCCGCTCACGAACATTGTTATAGATTTGACTTACACGTCGAGCAAGCCAAGCTAGTTGACGATAGGATACTACTGCAGTTCACCAGCGCACCCTTCGCACGGAGTCGAAGAGCAGCTCGACCGGCTTACGACGACCAGAGCTCATCAGATGAATCGGACGCATACTCATGCTGCGCAGACATACGGAGTGCATTTGCCATTCCCAGCCATACACGAGCGATATTCTCGAGCATCTAGCTGCAGCTTCTTACGTCACGGTGATTGACCTAAAACAGGGCTATCATTAGATTGAAATGGATCCAAAATCCAAACATTTTACGGCATCCTATTCCCCAGACGGGAAAGTCAGTTGCTGCAATTTAAGGGTATGGCCAGGGGCTCAAAGAGGCCACAATTACTTCACCCGTGCCCTAAATTTGGCAATGAACGGCCTGCAGGAAGAAGAGGTTGAGGTATATTTGGGCGACCTGATGGTTTTCAGCGAATCGTTCGACCAGCACGGCGACAGGTTGCGCCGCGTGCTGCAAAGGTTCAAGTGCTCGGGCACATTGTCCGTGGAGGTTCAAGTCAGGCACGCCTTCGGATTATTTAATTATTATCGTCGGTTTTCAAAGGACTTCGCTAAGATCGCGAAGCCCTTATACGAGATAGCGCAGCGCGAAAGTAAGTTTACATGGGTCGAGAGTCAGCCGCGGGCGTTTGAAACGCTTCGGGCCCTGTTAGCAAACCCTCCGGTACTTGAAACGCCAGATTTGGAGTAGCCATTTTTAGTATCCATCGACCTTCGGCCGTTCTTCGAAACAGCAGCGAAAATCTAGTCTAGCGTAGCGCAAATATTAAGCGCGTGTGGGTGGCATTGCGAAAATGAGACGGTCGTGTTCCAGCCGAGAGCAGCGGCTAGACAAGCGGAGCGCGTCCATGAGCTTCTCCTGCTAAACGAACAGCTTATCACTGAATCCCAAAATGATAAGCACCGTGTCCACAGCTGGGCAGGCATAGTGCCATTCGGGGGCCCAATACAGAAATTTCTGTATGGGAAGCTGACGGAGGATAACAATTAGGACGGTAGCTAGCGTCGCTCGGCAAACCGCGGTCTGTTGGCCGAACAGGCACAGGTCGTAGACTGGTGGCACCGACCGACGTGTTCGTAAACAGGATAGCAGCTAACGTCAGAAAGATCGCGTCTTTAGTGCCCTAATTAGTGCCAGGCTGAGCATTGAGCAGTTAAGGAAGGATACCGATGCCCTCATGCACGCAATCCTGTTCGCTAAAAACGGGGCGATACACCCGCGATTAATCTCATCGAACGCTTTCGTTGAAGCCATGCTCGTGGTAAATATCTTGGTAACCGAATTCAAATTTCCTGTGCCCAGCGATAAAATGTCAATAACGAAAATAATTGATATTTCCAAAATTAACATTCTTGTCCTTGTGTACAGTATCGAAATGCCCCTGCTCAACTTGGAGAACCATCACTTATTCAAGGCCACGCTTGTCCCACGTTGCAGAATATACTAGGCGCAAAGGATATAGCTGCCTATGTCTGGCCTGAAGACATATTTTGCCGTAAGCAACTCCAACAGAACGTACATGCAGATCGCGGACGAGAGTGTCCCAAAATTACGCAAAATGGACGACGGATTCATCGCGGTGAACCATGAGCCCATACGCGATGTAGAGAGGTCCGTGTCATGCGGAGTAAAGATTTCGGCAGGCAAACATCGAGGATCCTGCGGCACGCGACGTGCGTTTGAATCAGCTCAAGGATACGTTTTGGCTGAGGCTGCACAACGCTAACGCATGGCTCTTCTCAGCTAGAAGCAGGGAAAAGATCTTCTGCACTTGCGCGAACGCAGTGCAGCTAACCGACGACATAGAAGGAGTCGGCATCATTGAGCTCCGATTATTCGATCTTCCGGAATTATCGATAGCTTGAAGGGATCGGCAGGAGTTGAGCTCGAGCTGCGATAAGCAATCGAAAGGCAGTCAGCCAGTCGTGGGGAGGTCCTGCATGGCATGAACCTGGCAAGCCTGGGGGCCGGTGTCGCTCTCCACGAAATCGCGGATCGAGCACAAGAGGTGGCGATTCGAAGAGAAACGTCATTCAAACTGCGCGAGCTAAGCAATGGCTCACCTAAATTTGGCTAGTCCATCTCTGCAGCCTTGCTTTTGGCGGCCGTACTGGGATCTATAGCCTGTGTCTTCTATCACAAACACCGCGGCGGTCCGCTCAGTCGTATGATAAAACAGCAATAAACATAAACGCACAATGGCTGCAAAGTAGGGAAAAGAAGCCCTTCCCCCCCCCCCCGCCCGTTATTCATACACGTACGCACACATGCCTTTACAAAGAGAGACAAGGAACTACAGCGAGGTAATAGCGGCCGAGCGGCACTATCAGCACCGCGGAAGTCATTTTCAAGGCAAGAAGAGCTGCGATCGAGGTGCTCATGATGTTAATCGGTAGGGCGGCGCCGCGGCCTATAGGCCACCGGAAGGAGAAATTTTGATAAGACCCTAACAGCAAAGCAACAGCGCTGCGTTACGCTGCCAATAGTGCGACGCGTGACGTAAAAGAGCCGACACATCCAGGCCGATGTGCTGTCACATAGACAGTCGGCGCATGCCTCAGCCGAGCAAAACAGCGAAGTTCATAGCGATTTTCAGCGAAAACCGTCGCCACAATCAGACCGTGCCTCGATTCACGAGTTACAACGTCGAAATAAAAAAAATCGTAGCCAGCTCGTTCAGCGCTCTTGAGGCGCAGGGCAGACAGGCCGCGGCATCTCAGCTAATACACGAAGCCGGAAGCCGGCAACGCTCCATCGAATAAATAGCAAAAAAATAGGCAAACTAGGCAAACTAGAGGCGTAGCGCGCGAATATCAAACGCGAAAGCGCTCATTGTCAACTTGCTTTTATTAAAATAAATACAAAAATAGAATTGATATGATCTATATCCAATGAAATTTATAGGCTATGAGTTAAATAAAATCAAGACTGTGCGTTTATGGATCCTGGAAAACAAAGAACCAGCGCTAAGTCACACGCTTCTTGAAAAATAAGTAAACGCAGCTAGCGCGACCACAGAGCTGTACTAACTTGGTTTGCATCAGCAAAACGCTAGATATGGACAACGAACACCTCTGCCGCCCTGCTGCATCAAGGGGTTATGCCTGAGTTAAAATGATGAATATGGCGATTTTATTTTTTATTCATTTTTTTCATAGATAATAGTCCGTAGAATATGGTGGTGAAAGTCCATTTTCATAACAAAATTTTGCCACAAAAATACAGACAAAAAAATGAAAAAAAATTATTTTCTATTTTTCGAAAAATAATCGATTTTTGATATTTAAATTTAATTATACCTCAATTATTGAACATAATTTTTTAATAACTCTAGTACAAGGTTTTTATAGGGAATTTCACCAAAACTACAATATAAATCTGTTTTGCAAAAATAGTTTTTGCTCAAAAAGTTGTTAACCTAGTACAACCCACCAAATAACCAATTTTCGTAAAATAACAATTTTTCTTAGTTTACTTTTCTTAAACAACATAAAACTAGAATTTCATAAAATAAAGCAAATTCAAATTTGAAAACAGTAAAAAAATTTAATTGATTTGAAATTGCCACCAAATAGTTTGCGCTGCACAGCAATGATAAAGAAGATTCAGTTCTGTTTTATCGATACAAAAGTTTCCTAGCTTAGGAAATAGCTGTTTGAATATTTTGATCCAGTCTTCAACTCACCATGTGATGATGCATTTGTCTACTGCTATACTTATAACCTGTTATTAGTGTGGATAGAAAGTTCAAAAACTTCTACAACAAGAATTCAGATAAGTATTGTAAACTAGTAAATAGTAGTTGCATTTATAAAGATTTAGTTCTTTGTGTTTCTTTTTTGTTCATAGGTAAATATGGATTGATTGGCTTTCGTATTGTATTTGAAGAGTTTCATTTGAGATGTTTTCAAGAACCTTTAAAGAATATATTAATGGTAAGTAGCAAAAATAATTGTAAACATTATAACATTTGGATTATAAATTGGTATTGACAACTTTTATTCTATTTTCAGTATCGAGAGACCATTGCATTGTAATACGTAGTTTGTTTTTGTGATTTTCATATGTATACTTTAATTGCATTTTACTCGGCATTAGGATTTTGATGATTCGAAGTCAGTTGCCGCAAGTTTTCCCAGCATCTATTAGACCAATCAATTTGAAATTTCTTGGAGAACTCCAAGAAACCTTCCTTCACAGACTGAACAGAGCAGAAGTGACTAAAGTAAGTTAAAAGTAATGTTACGTATATGATCATATATAATTACCAATATTATCAACTTAAATGTTATTAAATATTTAAAATTAATATTTTTCAGCAAAGTCTTCCGTTCAAGCTGTGAAGAAACATATTAAGAAGATTTTTTATCAAGTTTGACCTTTATTCATCACCCGGATGCTGAGATTTCCTGCGGCAAAGTAAAATAAGTGCTGAAATTTGGTTTACATGGGATTGTTTATATAGTAAGTATAGATAAATAATTTTTTAAATACCTGTAAAATTACATTTAATATCTATACTTTAACTTGGAAAAAGATTTTTTTTCTACGACTAATAGATCATTTCTTTTAGCCTATTAATTGAACATTAATTTTTTTCAGATTCAACTCAGGCATGACCCCTTAATGCGGCGACATCGTTGCAGGACAGACGCTCATGCTCGCGGTCGTGAAATTCCAAGGAGAGGTACATGTGCACGAGTTCGTGCAGGAGTACACTCTTCTGATATTGGAGGCTCGTCTGCTTCAGGACGGCTTGACTCGGGAGCTGGAGCGCGGGCATTTCCCAGCGATCCACTACAATATTATAGTCCGGGAGTCCTGGCATTTTGTCAGCCACTTTCATCCACGGTTCAGCCATTTAAACGTGCGCTTTGTTTCGATTTTGATGTATTACAACTTAATATACTTTCTCTAAGATCGTGTGATTATTTTTTACGCTAGAAGCAAAGACGCGGAAAAGTCCGATTTTTTTCTTACAATAGGTTTGATTTATTTACGACTTTTCACGACAGTTAATGTACTATTTTTTATTTAGGCATCGAACTACAACTGAAGATAACGAAGCTGACGACTGGGAAGACGATGATAACATCTGTTTGCTCTGTGACAAGCCAATGGAAGCGTCCAAGTCCGTTGTCATCAAAGAACGAGCCATAAAATCTTTGGTACAAGCAAGTGTGAGACGAAAAGATAACAAATACGTGAAGTTTTTGAATTGCGAGCACATGACTGTACATCAGACGTGTCAACGTATGTATAATCGACTGACAAATATTAAGTTAGCGGTGAAACAATCTGTTGCCGAAAAACAGAAAAATCGATGGTTAAAGAAAGATGAGAAAATACTCAGTTTTTCTACGTATTGTTTTTTATGCATGAAACTAGCTGTGTATTGCAAGGATAAAAGATGTGTTCAGAAACAAAATACCATCGATAATGTCACAGCGCAGTTGAACATTTATCCGAAAACCGAAGTTAATAATAGAATCTCGTTGTGCGTGAATAAATTAAAAAATGACAACGATAATTATTATACGGAAAATGATGTTTTATACCATGAATTATGTCTAATTAAATTTTATAAGTTTAATCCGAATAATATGAAAGAATCAACAATTTCAGAAGAAATATCAAAATTATTGTGCTTTTATCAATTATTTATTTGAAAATAATGATGAGTGTCAATTCGTGTATTCCGTAGTAGGCATAGTACTTCTAAATTTCAGCATATCTTCAACATACTGTCACGTACGAGCCATAGGCTCAGGTGACTACCGCGTCCGGTGACCGGAGCTACCGATGCACCAAGTGCAGCGTCAGCAAGGAACGCGCCGGCCGAGAGCTTTTCACGGCCAAGGAGTGCAAGCTTGCACTTTGACCGTGAGACGGCGAGCCTACGAGCTACGTCTCGTGGAATGTGCCGGCAGATACCCGGCGACCCTCGAACTGAGCAGAGCTCCTCCTCGAAGAGCGAATCAACTGCAATCACACCTAACTTGTCTCGTGTCCTTCGGTCCACCCCCACGATCCGTAACAGCTTTCTGTCATCCCTTAAGGGTCCCGAAACGCGACGCGACGACTGTGTGTACCACGCGTTTTTCGGCAAATTCGAGAAATTCTTTTTCGGACTGACGTTCGACAGCGCTAAGTCCAACAGTGCTCGGCACTGCAGTGCTGTGACTTTAGTGGTGAGAGGAACTCCACCTTTTCTCAAGTGGAAATCAGTGGTAGCTGCGCAGCAAGAAAAACATCGATTAAGCATCAGCAACCAATTGCTGCCGAATTTGCAAGCCGCCCAGGTCGCCGAGGCTCGAGGCCCAGCCCGAGCTCAAAATCAAATTTCAAGCTGCGCGCAGGAGCAGCTTGAACATAAGTCACACATAAGTCACACATAAGTATGGCAATTTCGAGGCTCCACAGACCATCCGACGACCAGAACATTACCAGCTGCGAAAATCGCCAGCAACCAGCAACAACTCGCAGCCACCAGCAGATCCTCGTTCCAGACACCAACCACCAGCATCCGAGCGAAGAGTCAACATGCGACCGTCGGCAGTTCTACTTCTAATTGTCATTGAACTGTAAGTCCGCCACATTTTACATATATGCGATTTGGCTGGTTGCGCGATAAAGCGGCATAGTGTCTCCCCCCCGGCGCACGAAAGCCGCCATCACAGCCCGCGAGTGTAGACACGGAGCGTAATGACGCGCACAAAATTAGCGAAAGCTATTTCCCCTTTAAATTTAAAATCGCGCTCGAAACGCGAAGATAGAGAGCATAGCCAAGAGAGACAAGGTCAGTTCAGCGATCCGGAAACGAGAAAGCGCGTTAAGCACGCGAAAGAAATGTATCGCTCATACTTTCGCCTATAGTCGACGTCGCAGAGATTATTACGCGAGTATCTGAATTCGCGAACAGGTTCGCCGCGGCTCCCCGGCCGTGCAAGCGGCCGCGACTACGTAGATGTCCAGGTGCGAATAACTCCATCTCCATCCGCCGTCGGCTCGGCACCGCGTCGCCCTAAGGAACCAGCGTCACCCGATGGAGACGACAAGAACAAAACGTTCGTCGTGCCTCCAGCGTTCCTCATCCACGAGAGTGCGGGGGCGATAAAAAGAACAGTCCCTACTTCGGAGTCGTCGGAGTTGGCCCAATTGCGCAAGAGGCTAGATGGGTTGGCTATGGAGCTCGCAAGCGAGGCAGGCCGTCGGATATTTAGGGACACCTGAACACATCCCTGGTGAAGCCCGCGCGAGTCGAGATCGGAGATAAGTGCATGGCTGGAGTGTCGAACCTCCTTGAAATAAAACAGATAGCGAACTTCGATGACCCGAATAATGTATTCGAATCGGGAAACGAGAAAAAACGCGCGTGCGGCATCGGCAGGAGGCTCCCGCCGCGGTACGGGCCCTGGCACCCCCGTAATTCCCTCCGCGCTGGAACACGAGGCAGACAGGCTGCGAAAGGTAATTGACGAACTCCTATCGCAGGACAGCGCCCTGGAGGACGAGGAGGTCGTCCACGGTCAAATCCGCGAGGCGATAAACATCCTTAAGTCGCAACAAAAATCAACCGCGAAACAGCTGTCCCAGGACACGCCGGCTCCGACGAAGGCGTTGTACAACAACGCGGCGACAGGTCAGATTGACCGGGCGCTCCCCGCGTTCCATCGCGTGGCCCGAGGCGGACTGGCTGGCAACGAGTTCAGCCAACGCCGCCACAATTGCAAAACACGCGAGCGGGAAACCCACCCGCCGACAGCAAGCCCGGCCCGAGTACAGGGGGTAAACCCTGCGGCGAACACCACCGCACCCCTCCGGCGGACGATCCGAGCTCCGTTCCGTCCAGCGAATCGGACGACTCGCACGAGCCAGAAGCGTGGAAGGATCGCCGCCGCCAGATCGGCACGAGTGTCGCGAGTTACTACCGGTCCGATCCGAATACTCGGTCAGAGGGGCCAGGCGGCGGGCGATCAGGCGCGCGTGTAGGCCACGACGCCTTCTCGAGCGACGACCGAATATCGGAACCGGCAACGACCCTAAGCCAGCGTAAAAACTCGCGCAAGCCACGCGAGAGAGCTACGGACGAGCGACAGAGCGGGAGAATCGCAAACAACTTTAGCGAGCGAGGCTGCGGATACGCCGAAAACGCGTTGAGACGAGTCAGGCGCGGGGAATCATCCTCCAGTCCGCGGCGGCGAGAGGGCGCCACATTGTCCGACGGGCGCCGCGATCTGTGCAATAGAACATCTGACGGCCGCAGTGCAGAGAGCGGCCCCCGATAACCAACGGCGCAACCCTTATGAAAGCTCGGACGGCGGACGTCGACTTCGGGAAGTGCCCACGCGCCTGCCTCGCGGCTACAGCGGTAACGCCGTAAGCCGTCGCCGCGGAGACCCGGGCGATTCCGACGGCAACCGTAGCTTGGTAAGCAACTACCGCAGCTGTGCCGGCGAATCAGACGGCAGCCGACGCGGCTACTACAGCGTGCGCGAGCACAACAGGCGCGGCCGCAACGAGCTTTCCGACGGAAGAAGCAGTCGGAGCAGCTGCAACGCGGCCAAAAGGCGACAGGGATGCGCCCCTGCGCACGATCACCATCGAGCGTGCTACGGTTTCCAGGCACATGCCGACGGACGAGGCAGAGCCACGCATGATACGGGGAACGAGCGCCCGGGATCGCGATGCTGTTCGAGAAGCGATCGCCGCGACAGCCTCCCAGAAGGCGGCAGAAATGGCTGTAGACCTCCTCCGCATAACCCTCCACCGCCCCAAGCACCGATGGTACCACCCCCGGCACCCCCGCCGGTACCCAACCCCCCCCCCCATCAAGGCCAGCCACCCCCACAGCCCCCGCAGGGCCCCGGAGCCCCTTACGAGGGCTCGCCGCTGGCAGCGGCGTCGCGTCGGTAGCAACGATCGACCCGAGGCGTTACGCGCACTTTACGCAGGTCCTACCTATGATTCCCACGTTCGACGGGGATGTAGACACCTTGTCGATCTTCACGACGGCGGTGAGGGAGGTACTCAACTCGTTCGGTCCGGAATTCGAACGCTTCCTCCTCCGGCAAATCGCAAATAAGCTAACGGGAAAGGCAACGCAAGGGTTCCCCGCGCGGGCAGTCAGGTACGGGTCGGTAGAGGAATTCTTGCGCGAGCTCACGCTGCACTTCGCGAATATCGGCATCGTGGACCAATTGAGCGCACAAATTCGAACGATCGCCCAAGGAGTCGGCGAGGGCGTCGGTGACTGTGGCTTCAGAGTCGAGAAGTTGTATTACCGCCTAACAACAATTGTCGACTCGACGCCAGACCTATCCGAACTCGACATAGCAGCGCGTAGGCGGCAAGCAGACTTCGATGTGCTAGAGCAGTTAATGTACGGCTTGAGAGCGCCTCTGGATCACCTCGTCTGAGCAACGCGTCCTGCGTATTGGAACGACGCATTCACGGTGGCCATCGAAGACGAGGCCAGGCTGGGAGCTCGCCTGCTGACCTCACCCGCAACGGGCGAGCAAATACCAGCAGCACAGATTAGACGAGCGGCAGCCGGCGCCGAAAATGCATAAAAACTAGAACAGCCACTCAAAGCGAGCGAAGGCAAAAGCGGCGACCAGGACGCGAGACCGAAGTCCTTCTGCTCATACTGCGACGTCCCTGGCCACGCACTAGACGAATGCAGGAGCCTTGTGCGAGATGCAGTGCAGAAAAGAATCGAAAACCCGCGCGGAGAACGCAACAAGCAGGAGCCGGGCCAGGGCGGCAACAATTGAAGATGCAAAAACCACAGAGGAGGCAGATTTCGCGGGAATGGCCAGTGGAATAACAACGGCAATAATAACAAAAACATTAACAACAACAACAACAACAAAAAGGACGATCGCCGTGACGATCGAAGAGAAGGTGGCGACAACGGAAACAATCAGCGAGACGCCAAGCAGAACGATCAGGTCGCAAAGCCTTTAAACTAATAAGACGCTCGTCTCGTTCCCCAGACAATGAGTGTCAGACAGTCGCGAAGCAAAAGGAAGTAGTCACGAAAGTGACAAGAACGCAAAAGAGCGATACGAAGGAGATTTCAGCCAACGGCGACATCCCTAGAGCATCTGACTCTCTTGCTTTCGGCAAGTACGAAACGGATAAAGTGACAAACATTATCACTGCGAAATCGACACAGGTCACTGCACCTGGTGTATCCGAGAATCAACAGCAGGAAGCCTCCGGAGCCCCACAGCCGGAACAGTCTTCATGCAAGGAACAGCCAGTGTCGCCCCCAGCTCTAACTTATAAGGTGTCGCCAGTCCAAGGTCGCGCCAATCGTGATACTCCACATGAGTATACGACGATTGAAAGACTGCAAGAGTCAAACAAGCAGACCGACGGCAACATCACCTTCAGTGATACACGCTTAGCCGCTCAGGGCGAGCCCGGCGCACGAGCAGCTCACAAGCATGGCTACAAGTTCGACTTACACGTCGAGGAGGCCAATCTAGTTGACGACAGGATTCTACCGCAGCGAATTCCCAGCACACCCCTACCACGGAGGCCCAGAGCGGCTCGTTGGACGAGAAATGACCTGGGGTCACCAGATGACCCGGACGCATGCTCATGCTGCGCCGACATACGATTTTTCATGGCCGGGAGACGGACAAGTCCCACGACACGCACACCAACGCACATAAGTAAGACGAGAGAGGGGAAATGAAAAAAAAAGAAAAACCTCAAAATCAAACTTTTATTTTTAAACAAAAAACAGGAGCGCCACATCATAGCAAGCGTACGACTAACGAGGGCGTAAAAAAATATATATATACTTACATCACGGCAGTATGGGCACGCAAGATTTTCCCAGGTCCGGAGCCAGGTAACCTCGTACCCGTCGGCAGTCCCAACTTCGTGTAGGTAGTGGCCATCCTGCGGCGCGCACATTTCTGTTGCATCCGGAGCGTCCCAGAGCCTGCAACAAGCAAAGTACTAGTTGAAACAGTGGAAAGAGAAGGAGAGTCACTTCACAATCGCACGACACTCACGGATATTCACTCGGGTAACTCGTTGTCATGGCAAATAGTCTCCGTCGTCCCTTTTTTTTCCTCCCTTGAACGTATCTCAGAAACCGCACTAATGCACAGACCGAACCACGACTACTCCGACAGACTATCCATCGCGAACTGGCACGCTCCGGCGCGCTGAGCAGCTTCGTCCCTCCGGTATGCGCTTATCGCCCGGTACTTTGTAAACATCCGCACTCGTCCGGGCAACAAGCCAGAATGTAGGCGGGTGACAGACATTTACGACGGCAATTGTGTCAAGCCGTCATAAAATCTCTACGAACCCAGAAACTCGCAGGTCGATCAGCCGATCCTCGGGCGGCAACGCGAGATTATAACCGTACCAAAACGTCACGTATCAGATAAAACGCGAGCCGCGTGGCCCCCAAAAAAGAGCCAGCCAAGTAGCATAGTGGCGGACATGAGCGAGCGAGCGTATAAGGGGTGAGCCGGCGACCGAGCGCACTATCAAGCGTGAAAGGGTGCGCGCGCCTCTACAGCTGGTGCGTCGAGCTCGGCAGCCTCCTCATGCGCGCATGTAACGGTCGGCGAAATAACACGCCACCCGCATTTATCTACTAACATACAATATAATCACTAGTAACGTATTTTGTTAAAGGGGTAGCTACGCACAAGACACGTAAGCTCCCCTTCTTAGCTTAATTTTCTAACCTAGAGATAAGAGCACGTCTACTAACCCCATATGTACCTCAGCGTATACTAACATGAACATATTTACTCACAATTGTTATAACATTATACATCAAGTGTAACGTGGAATTTCCCGCCCGCACGGGGATTCCAGTTATTTACAAAGTATTTCTAAGATACGCGGCTTTCTTCTTTCCTCTGGCTCGTGGTATTCCTGCAATAGTGAAAAGCGGGAAGTGTGGTGGCAATCAGGTTGAAAATGGTAAAACACAGATATATATTGGATAATAAGTCACAGATATATTCTAATTTTCCCATACAATTATTATTTGTGCAAACAAATGTATGGTGATTCGAAATAAAATCATGGGCACGCGGCCATATTACTAATTCCAAGGCTGCTCGGTAACGCTAAATAAAATGGGACCACGAAAATTCCTCTACGATTGATTCTACTTAAACAAAAGGGAAAACGCCATCCGCTGAAACGGGCGAAGAAATCCTCTATCGAACGCGGTACGTATTCCTCAACATGTAAAATTACTCCTCTATATATTACCCCGTATATTAAATAATACACCAAACTCTCACCAAATTCCTCTATAAATATTTCGCAAGAAATCCAACGAAGAACACCTCGTCAACTCTGTGGCTCAAAATCTCCTCCAAAATGCACAACAAGATGGCAACCACAATGAAAATTACTGCTGACAGTACTGCCTCAGAAAAGCTCCAGGAACGGAATGGCCGAGGCCGACGCTCCGATCGAGGAAGGATGCCGCGTTTTCCCACTCGACCTCCTTCACGGAAGCGCAAGCCCGGCCTCCAAAATCACATAATTGGTCCTCTTTCCTAGAAAAATCCCCTAATGGTTTGACAGAACTACCACCGATCTATTCCTGTATCGGTGAGTTTCCTCCAGCGCCCTCTTCCAAATCCTAATTTATTCATTGGCTGGAAAAACAATTATCGCCCTCTATATCCTTGACTAATCTCGTCATTCGCGCCCCCTTTACTGATAAAAGTCAATCAATCAGTATCGATCTCGATCCGGTGGCTCCCCCTATAGATAACGAAACTGGACGCGCGAGATTCAAATTCCATTGATCCATCCCTATGCTTCACTGCATGCAGACCCTAAGATTCCCCCTACAGTTCCCCTGTACAGTACTCCGCGTCTATCTCGCTTCCTTCATCACAAATCTATCGCCTGATAGCAGGCGCCCTCTCACTCTCACTCGATCACGGTCGATAACCGAGAGCGCTCTCTCTCTTCCCTCTATCATCGCCCGCGCCATATACTTTCTCTCTCTCTCACTCTCGCCGCTATCACGCGCGCCACAAATTCTCTCTCCCTCTCTCGCTCTCGCTAACAGCTCGCGCGCATCATTCTCTCTCTCGCTCTCACACATACACAGCCATGTGTATGTGTGAGAGCGAGCATGTGACCGCGCGTGCGCTGCTAACTAACTTCCTGCCGTGCCCCCTCCCGAGCGCCGGCGCGCCGCGCAGGTGGGACTCGGGAGCTCACACCCTGCGCACCGCACGCGGCCGGTCAGAGGCAACTCCTGCGAGCGCCACCGAGCGCTGGCTCCGCTCCAGGCGCTGTCATCTCGCCGAGAGTGAATCAGCTGGCCGTATAATAATGTTCACGACGCAGCAATAATTATTGCTACGTCGCACATGAAAAATCTACATATATATTATCTATCGTAATACTTATACATTATATCGCTACCTCGTACGAAGACTATGTTATACCAAACTCGGAACGAATAGTATGTTAAACGCTAATCCCAGTGAAAAAAAATCAAAACAGCGCTTCCAGCGAAAAATATGTCAAATCAAGGTTCCCAGTGAAGCACATGTCAAGTTGTATTATCCCTGCGAAAAACATGTCAAGTCTGAATCTTCCAGGAAAAAACAAATTGGGGGTCTAAAAATTATGAAAAAAATAATTTATTTATTAATTATTTATTATATATATATATATATATATATATATAAATCGGGTATTTTGAATGCATCCCTATAATAAACTACCCTTCGCTAGCGCATTCAAAATTCCACTTTTGGCATTCAATATTCCATATTTAAAAATAACCCTATACTACCCCTACTTTCGGCGCATTCAAAATACCCGATTTATGTATTTATATGTATGTATGTATATATAATAAATAATTAATAAATAAATAATTTTTTTCATAATTTTTAGACCCCTAATTTGTTTTTTCCTGGAAGATTCCGACTTGACATGTTTTTCGTTGGGAGAATTAGACTTAACATGTTTTTCGTTGGGAGAATCGGACTTAAAATGTTTTTCGCGGGGAATATCAATTTGAAATATTTTTCGCTGGGAGAGTGGACCGGACATGTTTTTCGCGGGGATTAAGCGTTCGTCATGTTTTCCGTTCTGAGTTTGGTAGAACATAGTCTTCGTACGGGGTAACGATATATACTATGTATGGAGCTCTGCATAAAAACGCATGTACGGTAGTAGCGGACACTTTTCTCCCCGATCAGCATCCTCGTTACGGACCCTTTGGACTTCCAATCCCTTCCTCTGCGTGGGCGTACCGCCCCGCTGGCATCCTAATTTCCTAATCACAACCAATCATCCTAGGCCTAGAAAACCTAGACATCAGCAGACAAGCTGCAACGCTCGACCGGCGCAAATTTCCCCTTAAATATTTTCTTCAAGTCTATTTTTTTACATTGTATCGTTTTTTTTCACGGTCGCGAGGTCGCAATGACCGCCGCAACATCGGACGTGTCACGTACGAGCCATAGGCTCAGGTGACTACCGTATCCGGTGACCGGAGCTAGCGATGCACCAACTGCAGCGTCAGCAGGGAACGCACTTTGACCGTGAGCCTACGAGCTACGTCTCGTGGACTTTGCCGGCAGATACCCGGCGACCCTCGAACTGGGCAGAGCTCCTCCTCGAAGAGCTAATAAACTGCAATTACACCTAACTTGTCTCGTGTCCTTCGGTCCACCCCCACGATCCGTAACATATAAGCTGACTTTGCGTATAAAAAATGTTCGCTAGCATGAAAAAAGGGAAACATTTTCTGCACCACTTCGATAGGTTGCTGAAAATTACCCGTTTTTTCAGCTTCTATAAATTCTTTTACGAGCGTAATCATATGAAAATATTGAATCCATAATTTAGCAGTCGGACCGTTTTCAGATAAATTATTTAACGAAACGTTAAACTTTTCATCAATTACTACGCACACCGATATGTATATACAAATTTATAAACATGTAGCACAGTGTATATATATATATATAAATATATAAATCGGGTATTTTGAATGCATCCCTATAATAAACTACCCTTCGCTAGCGCATTCAAAATTCCACTTTTGGCATTCAATATTCCATATTTAAAAATAACCCTATACTACCCCTACTTTCGGCGCATTCAAAATACCCGATTTATGTATTTATACATATATATATATTGTTAGATATACAGATATATATCCTCCTATATTATATGTCTATTTAGGTCAAAGACCCCCCCACAACCCCCCACACCCACCCACGCCCCCCCACATCGAGCCCCCCCACAAAATAACCAAAAATTCGATCATTTTCATGTTATTTTGAATTATTGATTGTCCCCCCACAGCCCCCCACAAAATTAAATGTGATACCTAAAAGAAATAAAACGTTTTGAGTTTTGGCACTTTATTTTCAATTATTTATTCTCTATATTATAATTTTTTATTCTTAAAAGTTGTATTATTTTTACAAGTACTAATTTGGTCAAATCATAATTTAACTGTACCCCCCTGCTCGCTACGCTTGCCAACATTTACAATTTTAATTCTATACTTATAAATTTTTAATTACATTTGCTAAAGATAGTAAATACCGTATCAAATTGTTATCGTTCTTGAGAATAACATCTGGGACTCTTTTTCCAATTTTTAGTCTAAATCTTAAAAGTTGTATTATTTTTACAAGTACTAATTTGGTCAAATCATCTAAAATGTTTCACGCGCAGGGCCAGTAGCATTTATCAAACGTTTTATGTCTGTTCACTTATATTTTGGTCTTCCTAAAATATAGAATTTAAACAAAATTAAAAGTTCAACATTCTACATAATATATCATACTTTTAAATTTAAAGTTTGATATTTTATATAATATATCGTACCTTTATTATAAATATTTCAGGACCTTGCAAAAGCTCTGTTATATCCAATGGAACATTATCGATAACAGTTATATGAGAACTGTCTCTTACTTTAAGCAAATAACTATTTCCTAAAAAGTATAAATTTATGCAATCACCTGTATGTATAATAATAAACATTATATTGAAAATATACCGTTTTCTTGTAAATCTCCAGTAACTTCAATTTTACAACCTAACTTAAAGTTAATATCTACATCATTAGATTTTAATAACAAAATATCTAATTTATATTTTTTGTCTGTTATGGATCTATAATAATCAGAATCGTCATTGATGTTTCTCAATATGAATTCATTACATAGGTATCCAGTAATTTCTGTAAAAAGAATGTAATTCGTACATGAAAAATTTAAGTTAAAAATATAGTATAGAAGATATTGATTCCGTTAGTCTCTACAATGGTTGAATTGACATTGATTCCATTAGTTGCGCCATCAACACATTTACATTGAAAGATTTCATGCAACACGCTATATTTCGTATTAGCGCACGTGCGATTCATATTGGCGTGTCGCATTTTTTATATTGTTATAACATTTTTTTTACACTTACGCACATATCCTCTTTTTGTTGGTATCTCATGAAACGCAATACTAGAAATTTTTAATTTTTCTATTTCAAACTCTCCCAAGGACGTTACAGTTGAATAGGATTGTAAATTAATTTCAAAAGGTAAATTGCCTTTTGTATAAGATTTATGAGATACAATAGTTGCGTTATGAATCCATATTTTCTGTTCAAATTTAGTAGAGTACGTTATATTATTGTATATTATTAGTTTTTATATAATATAAAGAAATTCTTACTTCATTTAATTTAAATTTCGATTCAAAAACATCAATCACATCGTTATATAGGTTACATTGAATTTTGCAACCGTCATTGTTATTTAATACAATTTTCTTAATAGAAAAATCGACACTTTTCACTTTATTCGTGAAATTTTTAACATTAAATATTGTTTCGACATATGCGACTAAACAACTGAAAATAAAATAATTATTTAACATAATATTAAGGGGTTATGACAGGGTTAAATTTACAGACAAAAACAGCAAAAAATCTTTTTCTAGCAAATTTTTTCTTTTTCTATTAATTTTTCTATTTATGATTTTATATTATTCGTGCGCCTCGCAGCTTCGCGTCGGGAATGCAGATTACTATATGATCGGTATAGTAGAATTTTCTGTGAAGCAGCCAAACAGCTGTTTTTCATTTATGATTTTATATTATTCATGCGCCTCGCAGCGTCGCGTCGGGAATGCAGATTACTATATGATCGGTATAGTAGAATTTTCTGTGAAGCATCCAAACAGCTGTTTTTCATCCAAGCTTCAAGTTCAAGACACTATAAGATCAATGCAGTTTGTCTGCTAGCTGCTGTAATACTGCTTATAACCTTAATGGCATTGTTAAAGTACAAGAGCTTTTCAAAGTACAGCAATTTAATCAGATAAGTATTGAAAACTAATAAGTAAGAATTGTATCCGTAAAGATCTTTTTCTTTGTTTGTTTATTTTTTGCTTTCAGGTTTACGGCTGAAACAACTTTTATCAAAGATAAAAAAAATTATTTACGGCTTTGAAACAACTTTTATCAAAGATAAATCGCCACTCGCGGAGTTTACTGTTACTCTGTTACTACAAATCTGTTGTGAATAAAAGCCATCAAGAACAATAAGGTACATTAAACGGTGCATTATTTCTTAACACTCAAAATCTAGCTCTCAATGATTGTCTACATTCTGTATATAGATCTGAAGCGTTCATCGAAAAGTCGCAACTGGCCACTCGCATGATTTACTATTATTTTTCAAATTGAATGTAAACGAAAATTTTAGTAAAGTAAGATTTTAAAATGGAATCAGAGTAAGTATATTTGTATAGTAATTATATGCCATTTAGTATTATTTTATAAATATATTGTAACGGTGCGTGAGCACGTCTGAGCTGGCTCCGTGGTTAGAGCGCGTGCCTGGAGATCTCGAGGTCGTGGGTTTAAGTCCCCACGTCGCTTAACTTTTGTGTGCGATAATGACAACAGTACGCTGGGCGATTTCTTGCTATTATATTTCAAATTCGAAGTAAAAAATACTTTTCTTAAATTTGTAGTGATGTTATATTTTCGAAATTGGATGTGCATAAAAGTCGTTAAGCAAAAATATGGTACGTTACACAGTGCATTATATTTTACCACTCAAACGCTTCTTTCAAATTCTAAAGAATAAAAAGAAGCGTTCGTCACAAAGTCGCAACTGGCTACTTGCGTAATTTACTATTATTTTTCAAATTTGATGTGAATCGTCATGAAGGAACCGGGTACGTTGAACGGTGCAAAACTATGATCGCCACTCGTGGAGTTTACTATTACTACGAGACAATGACATTAATCCATTGATGACTGCCTGGATTTTTCAAATCTGATGTGAATAAAAGTCATCAAGAACAATAAGGTACATTAAACGGTGCATTTCTTAACACTCAAAATCTAGCTCTCAATGATCGTCTACATTCTGTATATAGATCTTTGAAATTAATACGAATTTATAATATTAATATTCTGTGTATAGATCTTGGAAATTAATGCGAATTTGAAGCATTCGTCGCAAAGTCGCAACTGGCCACTCGCGTAATTTACTATTATTTTTCGAATTTGATGTGAATCATCAAGAAAGAACCGGGTACGTTGAACGGTGTAAAACTATGGTACGTTAAACAGTGCATTATTTTTTAAAATTCGAAATCTGTCTTTTACTAATGAACTATAATATTTATCATTTTTAATAAAACAACTTTTATCAAAGATAAATCGCCACTCGCGGAGTTTACTGTTACTACGAGACAATGACATTGATCCATTGATGACTGCCTGGATTTTTCAAATCTGATGTGAATAAAAGTCATCAAGAATAATAAGGTACATTAAACGGTGAATTTCTTAACACTCAAAATCTAACTATCAATGATCGTCTACATTCTGTGTATAGATCTTGGAAATTAATGCGAATTTGAAGCGTTCTTCGCAAAGTCGCAACTGGCCACTCGCGTAATTTACTATTATTTTTCGAATTTGATGTGAATCGTCAAGAAAGAACCGGGTACGTTGAACGGTGTAAAACTATGGTACGTTAAACAGTGCATTATTTTTGCAACTGCAAACTGGCACTCGCAAGATTTATGATTTATATTGAATGTAAATTCAATATAAATCATAATGTAAATTCAAAAAAAGAATTTTAGTGGTTATCTATTGTCTTCATTTGAAACCTTCAAATTGAATGTAAATAATAAGCATCTATATCTTTCAGTTGATCTTTTAAATTGGTAATAAGTAAAAATACGATACGTTAAACATTGAATGTTATCCATAAACAATTTCAATATGCATAAAGCTAAAATTACAATTAAAGGAGATGGAAATTGTTTATTCAGAACTTTTTCGTTTTTCTTATATGGTAATGAAAATTACCATATGTTAGTCCGCTTTCTAATTATTGCAAATATTATAAGTAAATGGAGCGTGTATCATTATTTTATCGAAGGGAACGATCATTACGAAAACGTAACAAATATTTGTGAATACTTTACATTAATGTATAAACATGGTGCCTATGGAACTGGAATTGAGATTCAAAGTTTCACAGAAATATTTGATGTTTTCGTAAGAGTAACTTTCAATACCACTAACGAAATTAACTCTTTTGGAAACACGATTAGTAAATTGAAACTAACATTACTTTTCACTGGAAATATTGATTCAGGACATTATGATATTTTAGATTTTGAAAATCAAAATATTGAAATAGTGAAGAGTAATAATTCAGAGTTTCATAGAATTACATACAAAAGACAAAATATAGATTTTACAGATACTGATATTGAAATTAAGAATTGTCATTTATCATTAAATGAATCAAATTTACAACAAAAAAGAAAAATTAATAATTTTACTTCTGATGATACAATTCCAATTAAAAAGCCTAGGACTAATGAAATTATACGAGATGGTAATGGTTTATTTCGAATATTTGCTATTTTTGTATACAACAATGAAAATCTACACAATAATATAAGATCGCTGGTAGTTAAAAATGTTAGTACTAAATGGAATTGTTATCGTGACTTTATTGTAGGAAATAGTTATTTTTATAATGTAAATAATAAAGATTCTTACTCCAACTTTATGTCTAAAGTTGGCATTTTCGGTACTATGATTGAAATTCAAAGTTTCATAGAAATGTTTAATATGCGTATAACTATTATTGTTAATAATTCAGACAATCTTTTAACGTTTGGTAATATTTCAAGTAACTTGAAATTGTCATTACTATTTTTGGGGCAGATTGACTCAGGTCAATATCACTCATTGAGTTATCAAAATTCTGAAGTAAAAAAAAAATTACAAACCATATCGTTAGCTTTATCAAAATTGAAGAGAAGAGATAAAATTAAAGGTTGCAATATTAATATGGTTGATGATGAGAATTTTTTTATTGAACCTTCAAATTTTGGTGAAATGATCTATACATGCAAATACTGTTCAGCTATTTTTTGGAAAGAAGAAACATGTAAATCTAATTGTTGTAGTAATGGAAAAATTCGTTTACATCCTTTAAGTCAATATAATAATGAATTGAAACAACTTTTATTACATGATGAAGATTTCAGAATATTGATTAGACATTATAATACTCTTTTCAGCTTTGCTTCCTTTACAACTAATGAAATAAAGCAAAAAGGAAAATCTGTTTACAATATCAAAATACAAGGTCAAATTTTCCACATAACACAAAACTCTTTAACATCATCAGATCTTCCTCCAAAATACAGTCAATTATATATTTATGATGATCAAACAGCTGTTGAAAAAAGATTAAACGCGCACAATAATACAAATTTAATTAAATCACATATTGAAACTTTGACCAAGATTTTCAAACAAAACCCTATAGCCAAGCAATACAAACATTTACATCAAATTACAAACATTCAAAATATACCAGATTATAAAATGATTTTTTTACGAAAAGATGGGAATCAAAAACATATTTACAATAAACCAATGACAGCTGAATGTGGAGCAATTATAGTGTCTAATTCTGGCTTACCAGAAAAATATGATCTTTGTGTATACCCTAAAGAATCAACAGATCACGCGAAAGAAACGTTTTTAAACAAATTATCGCAATTTGTGGATCCCATGGTATTTCCGTTAATGTTTCCGTTAGGTGATTTGGGATGGAGCACTGGTTACTTGATGGATAATGGAAAATTAATAACTCTTTTACAATATTATTCATATAGACTGGCTTATAGACCAAATGCCAAAATTTTTAGTCCTTTACTATATGGAAGCAGATTAACTCAACAATTTTTTATACATTCTTACGTCATGATAGAGCACAATCGTTTAAATTATTTCAGAAGTAAAAATAAGCAAAAAGAACTGAGAATAGAATGTTATGAAGGTTTATTGGATGCTGTAGTTAATAGTGCTTCGAATATTTCAAGCAATTTTGAAAAACCAGACAAAATTGGAAATCTTTATATACTACCATCAACATATATTGGAAGTCCTAGATATATGCAACGGCATTACCAAGATGCAATGGCTATTATGAGGAAACACGGTAGACCAGATTTATTTATAACTGTAACGTGTAACCCCAAGTGGGAAGAATTAAAATTGGTCTTAAAAAATTTTCCCAAAAATACAACTCCTAATGATATATCCAATATCACTGTTAGATTATTTCATGCTAAATTACAATCAATTTTGAAAGACATAACAGTAAATAAGATTTTTGGTAAAGTATTAACATATGTTTATTCAATTGAATTCCAAAAACGAGGTTTACCACATTCTCACTTATTAATAACATTGCATCCTGACAACAAATTAATTACATCAGAACAAATTGATAAGTATATATCTGCTGAAATACCTTCAAATAATAAGAAGCTTAAGCAATTGGTTATTAGACATATGGTACACGGACCTCATAATAAACAAAGTCCATGTTTAGATAATGACAATAACAAGTGCTCGAAAAACTTTCCAAAACCTTTTGTTAAAGTTACATCAATGCAAAAAAATGGTTATCCGCAATACAGAAGAAGAAACAATATTTCAGATAACAATTTTTATGAAACTATATATAATAATTAGATTCCAGTTGATAATTCAATGGTTGTTCCATATAATAAATATTTGTTAATGAAATATAGATGTCATATTAATGTCGAATGTTCAGTGTCTATACAGAGTATAAAATATATTTATAAATATATTCTGAAGGGTGGTGATAAAGCATTTGTACAAATTCAAAATAAGAACGAAGAAGTTTCAGATGAAATTAAGAATTATGCTGATGGTAGATATTTAAGTCCAATGGAAGCAGCTTGGCGATTTCAAAGATTTCCATTTTGTTTCAGAAGTCATAAAGTAGAAAATTTACCCATTCATATTAAAAACAAACAATTTGTGGTATTTAATCCAAATAAAATTGATACGGCGATAAATAACTGTCAAATCCCGTTAACAGCTTGGTTCGAATTAAATAAAATAGACGATTTTGGTAAATCATTGAAATATATAAATATTCCAGAACATTACATTTTCGACAACGCAAGTAAAACATGGAAAAAAAGAAAAAATATATTGAAAAACACTACAATTGGAAGATTAAATGTGGTTTCACCGAAAGATCACGAAAGATTTCATTTAAAATTAATATTAAATAAAGTAAAGGGTGCAAAATCATTCGAAGATTTGAAAACTTATAATGGAATAATTTATGATACATTTAAAGACACTGCTATTGCTATGGGTTTAATTGAACGTGACTCGCAAATTGATATTATTTTTCAAGAAGCTTGTACTGTCATGCTTCCATTTCAGTTAAGACAATTTTTTGCATGGTTTTTACTGTCAGAAAATGTTCAAGGTGATCGAATATGGCATAAGTTTAAGAATAGTTTCATGGAAGACTTTGCTAATGACAAAGAAAATTCTGCACTTTTACATATTAATCAAATATTTCAGTCAGAAGACAAATCATGTGAATCATTTAATTTACCTATGCCATACAAAATAGATAAACAAAGCAGCAATAATAATGAAGAAATTAACTATAGTAAATTAATGTTTGAAACAATGTTCACTCAACTAAATACTGACCAAAGAAGTATTTTTAAAATTATATGTGAAGAACCTCATAAAATGTATTTTATAGATAGTCCTGGAGGTTCTGGAAAAACATTTTTATATAAAACATTAATTTACTATTTTATTTCTCAAAACAAACAAATTTTGTCTATGGCATGGACCGGTATAGCGTCAGTATTACTTCCAAAAGGAATGACCAGTCACAGGACATTTCGTTTACCTTTAGACTTAAACTCTATTGAAATTGCATTTTTACAATTAAAATCTGATAAAACAAAATTGAAGGAAGCTGATTTAATCAGTTGGGACGAAGCTTCTATGATCCCTAAAAAAGCTTTAGAAATAGTTGATAAAACTTTACGAGATATTTGTAACACTGACATTCTTTTTGGTAATAAATTAATAGTTTTAGGAGGCGATTTCCGTCAAATTCTTCCAGTTTTAAAAAATAGTAGTAGAAGTATGATTATAGAAGAAACTATCAAATCATCCTACCTTTGGTCAAATTTCCGTATTTTAAAGTTAACTAAAAACATGCGTTCACTGAACAAATCATTTTCAAAATTATTACTAAAAATTGGAGAAGGAAAAGTAAAATCATTTCAAGTACCCGAAATATGGAAAACAAATGATGTATGTTCAAAAATTTATGATGAAAAAATTAATTTCTCATTGAATAAAGTAATACTAACGACTCACAATGAATACACATATTATTTAAATAATAAAGTTTTAAAACAAATATAGGGAAATATAATGACGTATTATAGTATAGATACGGCAACATACAAAGGTGTTGATAAATCCGATGATGATATTTATATTGACTTTCCAATTGAAATGTTAAATAATATTCGCGAAGGATTGCCACCACATGAACTTAACTTAACTGTCGGAGCTATTGTTATGTTAATACGAAATTTAAGTATAACAAGCGGTTTATGTAATGGCACGCGATTAAAAGTTACTAAATTATATAAGTATAATATTGAAGCAGAAATTATTACCGGAGAAAAGACCGGAAATAAAGTATTTATACCAAAAATTACATTAAATACAGGAACCGTATCTTCATTGCCCTTTATTTTGTATAGAAAACAATTTCCTTTAGTTTTAGCATTTGCTATGACTATTAATAAATCTCAAGGTCAAAGTTTCGATAAAGTTGGGATATACTTATAAAAACCTTTATTTTCTCACGGTCAATTGTACGTATGTTTGTCAAGATGCAAAGATCCAAATAATATCTAAATAAAAAATTTTTATTTTTGATGAAGTCAAAAAAGAGAAAAATACATTATAGTTTATAGTTATCATAGTTTAAGTCATCACAGTTTACATATTGTTTGTACAGTATTTGTTGCATTCACAAACAACACTTAATTTACATACATAGTTTATTTTACATATCTATGTCTATATAATTCACGCGTAAACAACATTTACAATTTTAATTCTATACTTATAAATTTTTAATTACATTTGCTAAAGATAGTAAATACCGTATGAAATTGTTATCGTTATTGAGAATAACATCTGGGACTCTTTTTCCAATTTTTAGTCTAAATCTTAAAAGTTGTATTATTTTTACAAGTATATCACTACTAATTTGGTCAATTGATCTAAAATGTTTCAAAAGTGGATTGTTATTTTGGTGATATGAATTAATTTGATCATTTAATTTTGATATTTGTTGCCATTGTATCGTTTCTAACATTGAAGAGTACATGTGTTGGAAATATTTCTCTTCAAATGTAATGTCGTCCAAATATTCAAATGTATTTTGATCCAAATTATTTTCATTTTCCATATCGAATTGAAATGTTAAATTGAAATGTGGCTCCATGTTCTATAAAACATAATGAAAATGTGAGTGATCTTATATAATTGCAAAGAAACTGTCCAACGTTAAAGTGAGTGTATATATTCTTGTGCACATGTAGTCAACAACAAACAGATGGAAATTGTATATGAACTTACATAAAAATTTCATTCCAAACTATATTTTCTATTTCTGAGTTGTTTTCTCTTTCCAGTTGAATAAAGATATTATTTGGATCTTTGCATCTTGACAAACATACGTACAATTGACCGTGAGAAAATAATGGTTTTTTTAAGTATATCCCAACTTTATCGAAACTTTGACCTTGAGATTTATTAATAGTCATAGCAAATGCTAAAACTAAAGGAAATTGTTTTCTATACAAAATAAAGGGCAATGAAGATACGGTTCCTGTATTTAATGTAATTTTTGGTATAAATACTTTATTTCCGGTCTTTTCTCCGGTAATAATTTCTGCTTCAATATTATACTTATATAATTTAGTAACTTTTAATCGCGTGCCATTACATAAACCGCTTGTTATACTTAAATTTCGTATTAACATAATAATAGCTCCGACAGTTAAGTTAAGTTCATGTGGTGGCAATCCTTCACGAATATTATTTAACATTTCAATTGGAAAGTCAATATAAATATCATCATCGGATTTATCAACACCTTTGTATGTTGCCGTATCTATACTATAATACGTCATTATATTTCCCTTTATTTGTTTTAAAACTTTATTATTTAAATAATATGTGTATTCATTGTGAGTCGTTAGTATTACTTTATTCAATGAGAAATTAATTTTTTCATCATAAATTTTTGAACATACATCATTTGTTTTCCATATTTCGGGTACTTGAAATGATTTTACTTTTCCTTCTCCAATTTTTAGTAATAATTTTGAAAATGATTTGTTCAGTGAACGCATGTTTTTAGTTAACTTTAAAATACGGAAATTTGACCAAAGGTAGGATGATTTGATACTTTCTTCTATAATCATACTTCTACTACTATTTTTTAAAACTGGAAGAATTTGACGGAAATCGCCTCCTAAAACTATTAATTTATTACCAAAAAGAATGTCAGTGTTACAAATATCTCGTAAAGTTTTATCAACTATTTCTAAAGCTTTTTTAGGAATCATAGAAGCTTCGTCCCAAATGATTAAATCAGCTTCCTTCAATTTTGTTTTATGACGCTATACCGGTCCATGCCATAGACAAAATTTGTTTGTTTTGAGAAATAAAATAGTAAATTAATGTTTTATATAAAAATGTTTTTCCAGAACCTCCAGGACTATCTATAAAATACATTTTATGAGGTTCTTCACATATAATTTTAAAAATACTTCTTTGGTCAGTATTTAGTTGAGTGAACATTGTTTCAAACATTAATTTACTATAGTTAATTTCTTCATTATTATTGCTGCTTTGTTTATCTATTTTGTATGGCATAGGTAAATTAAATGATTCACATGATTTGTCTTCTGACTGAAATATTTGATTAATATGTAAAAGTGCAGAATTTTCTTTGTCATTAGCAAAGTCTTCCATGAAACTATTCTTAAACTTATGCCATATTCGATCACCTTGAACATTTTCTGACAGTAAAAACCATGCAAAAAATTGTCTTAACTGAAATGGAAGCATGACAGTACAAGCTTCTTGAAAAATAATATCAATTTGCGAGTCACGTTCAATTAAACCCATAGCAATAGCAGTGTCTTTAAATGTATCATAAATTATTCCATTATAAGTTTTCAAATCTTCGAATGATCTTGCACCCTTTACTTTATCGGAGCGAGCAGGGGGGTACCCCCCTAGTATATATATATATATTGTAACGGGGATTGTCCACGTTAAATGTAGATTTACTCTACTTAAATTCTCCGTGGGTTTTAGAAAAAGGGGAACAGGGAAAGCATAAAACTACCAAATGAAATACACGAATTATTCGGTAGAATGCTATTGCATATATTAAGCTCCGAAAGTTACAATTGTGGCAACAACAAATATATACAATCGTGCGTACTCAGCACGTAGATGCACGGTCGGGAGAGAGCTAATAGCAATGAACGCGCTGGTGAGAGTGAGAGAGAAACTGGTACTTACAAATCAGTTGAGTACTCGAACACAAGAATCCGGAAATATGCGATTCCGCTATAATCCAGCTATCTGGTAATCCACGACAACAGCCCTCCGATACACTCTAATCGCACCCGCGTTACGCACTTTATACAACAATACAAAATATAGCTCGATGGCTCTCTAAATAAGCGCGATCCTGCCCGCTCGATAGTCGAATCGAATCTACCTCCTAACCTATCGTGACGTCACAAGCTTCTCTCTCTCACGCGCTCTCTCACCAGACGGCGCGTTCACAAACACATCAGCTCTCGTACAGTTCTGGTACGGCGGGAACATCTGAAAAGTAAGACATGCAAGCAAAAGCACAAAAGCAATACATTAAAATCAAATAAGCATGCTCGGTGACGATACTCGTCACAATATATATATATAATTCATTGTATTAATATAGAAATATCGATTATATTGTTTCCTAGGATCATGTCGGATATTGCAGAAGAATGCTCAAAACAGTTGAAACTATTGGAAGAAGCTGAGAAATTGCTGTTTTCGATTTCTGATTCATCCATAATACTGCGATGGAAAAATCATTTTTCAAAGTCCATAAAGACTTTCAACAAAGTCCTTAATACTAAAAACCTATCAGTGCAGCAGAAACAACGCATACTATGCACCATAGGTAAAACCGAATGCATGAGAGCAAAATTGGATAATAAAGCTTCTGAAATAACAGGCGGTGGCGTACAAGAAGCAAAGAAAAATAATACAATCACTGACCGAGTGCGTTGGATTGATTTAAACAGTGCTTTTAAAAACCGTATGAGAACTGCTGTTATTGCAAATTTAACTCATATCGATCTGTAAAATTCTTAGAAGATGCGGGTGTTTTGTTTTCACGGAAAATAAAAAATATACTACGTACAAATGCTAATGCATTAAAGGTAAATACAGTTTTATCATGTAAATTTACAAAAACATGTGTTAAGAATGATGAAGGGGAAGAGTGTATTGAAACAAAGTACTTTAATACTGAGAATCATGATATTTTATATGGCTCACTGTTAGATAAATGGTTTGAGGACAATGTCACTCAACCATTACTCACGCAAATTGAAGAATTTCAAGAGCGCGACTCTGGTTGGAGTCTACAGCCCATATAGCACCCAACACTCTGGGAATATTGCTGGAATGTTGCTTTGGTAAGTAAAGTAGGATCAATTATGTTGCGGGAAGGTTACGTAACCAGCTGGCCACGGTCAGGCAACATTGCTGCGAAGTCGAATGTCCGTTTTAATATTACATCAATTCGATCGGTATTCCATACCCATCCGTGGAAAGTAATATTACAGTAATATTGTAGTAAGCTTATTCAACATTCCCAGAACATTAATATATTATATACTTTTTATTGATTTTTTCGAAAAAATTTCTTCCCTATTGAAATAATACAGCAATGTTATGGTAACATTGCAGAATGTTATCACAACGTTACTGGAATATAATATCTTACAAAGGGATTAAAGAAAAATGTTTAAAAAATATTTCTCCGATCGGGATTTGAACCCAACTCCTTTCGCTCAGTAGACTCGCTCGTTATCCACTGAGCTATTGTTTTGTTGTTGTCATTCAAGTTAATGTGTAGGTTAAAATGAAAGATAAACGAGGGCCTTTAAAATATAACCTAGGTTCAAAATTATTTGGCAACAACAAAACAATAGCTCAGTGGATAACGAGCGAGTCTACTGAGCGAAAGGAGTTGGGTTCAAATCCCGACCGGAGAAATTTTTTTTTAACCATTTTTCTTTGATCCCTTTGTAAGATATTATATTCCAGTAATGTTGTGATAACGTTGTGCAATGTTACCATAACATTGCTGTATTATTTCAATAGGGAAGAAATTTTTTCGAAAAAATCGATAAAAAGTATATAATATATTAATGTTCTGGGAATGTTGAATAAGCTTCCTACAATATTACTGTAATATTACTTTCCACGGATGGGTCCGAAATACCGATCGAATCGATGTAATATTAAAACGGACATTCGACTTCGCAGCAAGTTGCCTGACCGTGGCCAGCTGGTTACGTAACCTTCCCGCAACATAATTGATCCTACTTTACTTACCAAAGCAACATTCCAGCAATATTCCCAGAGTGTTGGGTGCTATATGGGAGTCTATAGAAAATATACAGTTAAATATTAACAAATTTAGTCCAATGCGTAGCGGTGGCTCTTATATACCCTTACCAAAATATATTGAGAGAAAGAAAGCATGTATCAACGTTAAAAATTCTGATAATAAGTGTTTCGCATGGGCAATTTTGTCAACCTTATATCCTGTACATGGTCAATTTCATCCTAACAGATTGAGTAATTACTTCAAGTAAGAAAATACATTAGATATGAGTGGTATTGAATTTCCTGTTTCATTAAAAAATATACCAAAGTTTGAGAAGCAAAATAGTTCCATCTCGATAAATGTTTTTGGATTAGATAACAAAAATATCATTCTTCTCTATTTAACAGCCTGTAAAAAGAGTAATCATGTGAATCTTCTTTTATTAACGACACAAGATATAGGTGAACATGATGAATTGATTACTAAATCACACTATGTACACATTAAATATCTTTCACGTCTAATTAGTAGTAATTTAAATAATAGCAGAAAAAAACTTTACGTTTGTGATAGATGTTTAAATTGCTTTTATAAAGAAGAGAATTTGATACAGCATGAAAAATATTGTAAAACATTAAATAATTGTAAAATTAGACTTCCAAAGCCAGGGAACGATGTGATTGAGTTTAAAAACTATCAGTATAACGAAAAGTTACCTTTTATTATGTACGCTGATTGCGAGTGCTTATTAAAACCTATGAAGCAAGATGAAAAAATGAATACACAGCCTATACAAAGTCATGAAATTTATTGTATAGGATATTATCTAAAGTGTAGCTACAATGACTCTTTGTCAAAATACACCTTTTATAGAGGTTTGCACGCATCTCAATGGTTTGCTGAAGAGTTAAAAGTTATTGAAGAGCAAATAAGAACTTTATATGAAAATCCTATGGCAATGCCATTTTTAACTCAAGATGAAAACATTGAATATTTCAATTCAAATACATGTCATATTTGTAAAAAGATTTTTTCCGTTGATAATGTAAAAGTTCGTGATCATTGTCATCTTACGGGAAAATATCGAGGTCCAGCACACGCTTCATGCAATCTAAACTATCAAGATTCCAAAATAGTACCAGGTATATTTCATAATTTGAGTGGTTATGATGCACATTTTATCATATCAGATGTTTCAAATCACTTTCCAGGACAAATTGATTTATTGCCTTTAACAAAAGAAAAATATATTTCTTTTACAAAACATGTAGAAAATAGCAGAATAAAATTTAGATTTTTAGATTCATTCCGATTTATGCCTTCATCATTAGAAAAACTAGCATCATATCTAGAAGATTACAATATTGTTAATAAAGAATTTAACAACTTTAGCAGCGAACAAATTAATCTCTTGACAAGAAAAGGTGTTTTACCCTACGAGTATATTAGCTCGTGGGAAAAGTTAGAAGAGGATAAATTGCCTGAAAAAGATAACTTTTTTAGTATAATTAACGACTCACATATATCCGATCAGGATTATGAGCATGCTCAGAATGTGTGGAATACATTCAATATTAATACACTTGGTGAATATTCTGATCTTTACATGAAAACTGACATCTTGCTTCTAGCAGATGTTTTTGAGAATTTTCGAGATCAAAGTACGAGAGTGTATGGCCTCGATCCCGCTCATTATTACACAACTCCTGGCTTTTCTTGGGATGCTATGCTCAAGCATACCGGAATAAAATTGAAGCTGTTAACTGATATAGATATGGTGCTGTTTGTAGAGCGTGGAATCAGGGGTGGTTTAAGTCAATGTTCAAATCGCTATGCGGTATCGAACCATAAATATATGCTTGATAAATATAATAAGGATGAAGAAAATCAGTTTTTAATTTATTTAGATGCGAATAATTTGTACGGGCACAGTCTTTCACAGTATCTTCCATACAATGAGTTTGAATGGCTTGAAAATTTAGATGATTTCAATTTATTGAGTGTTAGCTCTACTGATTCATACGGTTTTATTCTCGAAGTTGATTTAGATTATCCAAACAGTATCCATGACGATCATAATGATTTACCATTCTGTCCTGAGCATGCGAAACCACCAGGATCTAAACATGAAAAACTCTTGGCCACTCTCGAATCTAAAAGAAATTACGTTATTCACTATGTGGCTCTAAAGCAGGCTCTTTCGCATGGCTTACAGCTGCGCAAAATTCATAGAGTTCTGAAATTCAAACAATCACCTTGGCTCAAATCATACATAGATTTAAATAGCAGTCAGCGCTCAGCAGCAAAAAATGAATTTGAAAAAAATTTTTTTAAGTTAATGAATAATGCTGTATTTGGTAAAACTATGGAAAATGTTAGAAAACGAGTAGTAGTGAAACTTATGAGTAAATATGATGGAAGATATGGGATTGAGGCTCATATTTCAAGTCCAACTTTTCACAGCAGTGTAATATTTAATGAGAATTTAGCTGCTATACAAATGAATAAAACTGATATATTGATGAATAAACCAATTTATGTTGGACTTACAGTTTTAGATCTCTCAAAGACGCACATGTATGACTTTCATTATAACTTGTGACGTTATGCTTTTTACCGTCCCTGGGGAGGCGTAGCACAACGTAATTGACACCTATGCAGGTTTATCGCGAGCTCGTATTTTAATTATTGGTCGCCCGAACTCGCGATCTTTAACACTTATCTGCCGGCTTGAGGACTCTTTATACTCTAGGTCACGGGGGAGAGGTGCAGGGAGAACGATACGCAAAATAAAGACACGCGACTTTATAGAATAAGACACTTAGTAATTTATTAATAATAAAAATCAAATCAATAGTTTCTACTCGCGGACGCGTACTCGTCCTCGGACGAACTCGCCGTCTATAACGCGGGCTGGCTTTAGGTTAGGGACTCGCGGCGGGGAGGTATTACACAACACTCCTACCTGTCTCTATTGGTGTTGCCTCGTGCCCTGTGGAAGCGCTCGCGAAAGGAACTAACACTCGCTCGAAAAATGCGCACGGAGGGAAATGGTCGCTCTGGTCGTCGCCTTGGAAAAATACTCTTTCTCGCTCGTGGTGTCTCGGTCCTCGTGGTACTCGATACTGACTATCCTCGCGCATTCGGCAACTACGCCGGTTCGCGGCGTCTATCGCTCTCTCACTCGCACTCACGCATTTCCGCTAGATCGCTCTCTCGCGCCTATTACATTTTTCCACGCTTTCGCACCATATATGCCACTCGCACTCTCGCGCCCTCTTTTCCAACTCTTATAAATGCGCGCGACTTTTGAAGCACGCTTACACGCATGTCTGGCTCTATCAATCATATTTACACATTTTTGCACGGTTACATACTCCGGCACGCTTACATTTTATTTCCCGCTCGCACGCGCGCTGTGGATTGAGCCGTAGCCCTCCACCTTTTCCCAATATCATACGGCGCATACGCGTTGCCTCCACTCTCTCTCTAGTCTGTCTCTAACGCATTCATTCTCTCGCTATTCCATCCTTCTCGCACTCATGCTTCAGTCAATTGCTCGCCAACATGGCGGCCGCCGCTCGCGCGCGTACGCCTCGTATCTCTTGTCTCTCTCGCTCTCGTTGCTCCAGCGCTGCGCCGTCCGTCCCTCTCTCTTTCTCTCGCCTTGGCTGCCGCGCGCTGCTACGCGCTGTATTTCCCCCACTTCCTCGCTCTCGCCTCGTGCTGCTGCTGCTCGGCGGCAGGCTGCTCTCGTGGCTTTAACAGCTGACTGCTCTGAAAGCACCACCGAGTATAAGAGTATGTTATCTTACTGGGTGGTGTCCAGGCGAGCAGCCCTCGACGGGATCCCCGTCACAAACTATATGCGAAAAATGTATAAAGATAATTGTAAATTACTCTATACCGACACTGATAGTCTCATCTATGCCATTAAATGTAACGATTTTTATGAAGATATGAAACGAAATATTGACAAGTTTGATACATCAGATTATCCTGTAGACAATATGTTTAATATGCCTCGTATGAACAAAAAAATTGTTGGACTAATGAAAGATGAGTGTAATGGACAGATTCTCACAGAGTTCATTGGGTTGAGAAGCAAAATGTATAGCACACGTGTGAATAATAAGGATTGTATGAAAAAGGTTAAGGGTATCAAGGCTTCAGTTGTGCAGAAGACCATTGACTTTAATGACTACTTGGATTGTTTGAAAAATTCGAACATTCAGAGCCGCAAGCAGTATGCTATAAGATCAAAGCTTCATAATGTGGAAACCATTCGACAGCAAAAAGTTGCACTCAACCCTTACGATGACAAGAGATTTCTTCTAAAGAATAGTACCGATACACTTGCTTGGGGACACTACAAAACAGCTACAAATGGGTAAGTTCAAATAAGCGAACACATAAAATTTACATAAATATTTAGATACCGATAATTCCAGGAAAAAACGCGTTCGCTTCAATGATGAGCCAACCATTCATATTATGCACAAATGGAAATTTGCACATCGTGAAGCTCGACGTGGAAAGTGGCAGCAGGTTACACGCGATCGAATACGTTTCGCAAGTAGAATTGCACAGACAAATAAAATTATAATGCCTATACTTATAAAAAAGTTGCATGAAATAAATAAACAATAAACAATTACTTTTTATTTTCTTTATTGTAAAATTACATATCAGTCTTATTTATCCAGCTATTATGAGTATTCTCGAAACCTAGCCATTTAACAAAAACTTTATTGCCTTTTTTTTCAAAACTTTTTCAACTAAATAAATATCGGGATATTTAGTTTTGAGAAGTTCCTCCTCGTAGAATCCTCCAGCTATTGGTTGGTTTTGATAATCCTTCAAATGATAAGTATAGGGTTTTGTATTTAAAACTTGCTTTACTGTGAAAACTTCAGTTGACCAATTAGGTGTATATCCTTTGTCAAAAACTCCCTTATTTCGGCTAACACGTACTTGATCACCAATTTTGAATTTAGCTCGTTTTGAAACATTTTTACGTGATTTTTTTATTCTATTCATTATACGTTTCACTTTGTCTCTATTCACTTCAGCAGGTTTCATTCCTATTGTTCGATGTTGGCTATTATTGTACTCTAATGTTAAGTCTTGTAAAATATCATGCCATTTGTAGGTACCACGTAGACTAAACAATTTCCACATTTTGTTTTTTAGAGTACGATTGAATCGTTCACAAATTGATGCTTTAAGATTACTGTATGTAGAGTACAGATGAATTTTATAACTTTTCATCAGTTTTTGAAAATCATTATTGTAAAATTCTTTTCCTCGATCTGTCTGTAAATTCTTGGGTACTCTTTTTTTCAGTAAAATTGATTTCATGGCTTCACTTACACATTTTCCAGTTTTCTCTTTGACTGGTACAGTCCAAGCGTACTTTGAAAACACATCAATAACTGTAAGAAGGTATTTAAAACCTTTATTCTATTTGGCATAAGGAATCATCTCTACAAGATCTGCCTGCCATGTTTCGTCAATATCTTTGACGAGAAATGAGCGAAGTTGATAATTACGTCTTGCAGGCTTATGAAGTTCATCCACTAATGCAGCTTTCATTTTTTCTTCTTTTCGATCTAAACGTTTATATTTTGTAGAGTGTGCACTTTCTTTTGCAGATCTAACAGTATATCGTTTATCTTAACAATTTCAGACTCAATGCTTTGAATTTTATTATTCAGAGTACTTTCAATTTCTCGAACAGTTTCAAGAACTTTTTCATTTTTATTCTTAATCAATTTTCTCACAGACTTCAAATTTGTAGCATCATTTGGATCAGTAGTATTACCTACATTGCATAGCTTTCGATTCTCTAAATCAAAATTCCCATCACTAGTCAGCTTGAATCCTATTCCAGGAGGTCCTCGTAATACGTCAGCGTGAACGAGACGTCGTCCGAACACATCGATGCTCGTTTTGATACTGAAGCGATAATTCCAGCCTCACGAACTTCCTCAACGATTGACTGTATTTCATTAACATGATTATTATTACCAGCAGACGTTTCAGCTATAAGTAATCTCAAACGATCTACAAGTTCGTTTGGATCGTCCCAGTAGCGGTAATCTGTATGGGTGTGAATTTGTGCTATTTTATATAAGCCAGTTCCAATTTTAGCTGGCCGAAGCTTTAAAATTTTACTTATGTAATTTGTATACTATTTACTTGTTGTTTCTCGTACGCTATCAGTTGCACTATAATATTTTTTGTGTGCATTCGTATTCTTCAAAATCGTAGCGTAATTTTTTTTATCGTCATCAGTGATCAAAGTATCGTTAGGTTGTTTCTTAAATAGTAACTCTATTAGACCTGGAGCTTTTGCATACTCTTTATCGCCAACAATACATTTATCTGTATGAAAAGTTATTGGAGTATCTCCAATCATTAGCGAATCATCACGCCTTTTTCGCACTCCATACACTGTATCTAAAGATTTTAAGTCTCCGCTAAATAACATTTTCAGGTTTTCATTAGCAGTGTCGCTTAATTTTTCATCATCTCTAATGATAGTTTTTTCCAGTTCAGAATCATCTGCTAAATAGTCGCTAAGAGCTGACTCAAAAGCTGATTCTCGGACATCGTTAGATTCATCGTCAATGCTATCATCATCATCACCTTTGGTAATGCTTCGTTCTTGCTTTTTAATTCTCTTCTTTTTTCTCGCTTCTTTCTTGATCTCAGGAGGAGGAGGAGGATGCACACTTATTTCTTGTTTTATTTTATTTTCAGTTACATCAACAAGCTTTTCCAACGGTTTCACAATTGGCAGGAACGAGTCACTCCAATTTTTTTCCACTTCGAATTTATGTAATTTTAACAAATCATACTTTCTTTTCACAGCATTTCTAGCTTTCTCAACTTCGCGTAGGACTGCCGTTTGCTGGTTAAAGTTTGACATCTTGCCAGTTTGAAGTTTCACAACTAAATGCTAAACTTTTTCAGTATTCTGTATATTTATTACAAATTGATCAAAACCTTTTCTGTAGCGATCATCGTCTATATTACGATCTTTGTCAATAATGAGAAAGCTGTGGTTACCATCATTCCAACATATTGAACAAATATCTTTGAAGCGTTGATACGTCATATCAGTGCTAACATGATCATTATAAACATGTTTTAAATTCATATCATCTTGTCGAAAAATTACCAACAAGTTTACATTGTCACGCACTAAGTGTTTTGGAACTTGCGCATACGACTGACACAAGTAAAAGCAATCAACATTTTTATGTCTACCCATGCAATAGAAGGCTTTGACATTATCTTGTTTTTCACAGGCAATATCATCAAATACGAAAATTGAATTTGGTCGAGCTTCATCGGGCGAAACGACAAGATCATGTTCACCGAAGGGAAAGTATTCAATGCCATCGAGAGGCTCGAGAAGTTTCTCCAAAAATTTGTATTTAGGTTGATTTAGAGATTTTGAGTATACGTAAATGTTTTCAAATTTTAAACCATTTGGATGAATGATGAGAGATAGGAGAGCATTCGTTTTTCCACAGTTCGATGGTCCACAAAATACTGCTCTTATACTGTTTGGCAACAATTTTCCATGACGATGCTGTATTTTTTGTTGCTGTTGCTGCGTCAAAAGATCGAAATTTATCACTGGTAGTTTTGCGGACTGCTTCTTCAAATCCATCTCGAGTACGACTAACTCAAAATGTTATAAATATGAGTATTTATAATTTTTCAGTTAGTCTCGCGTGAGCTTTTCTCGAGAAAGCATCATGCAAAGAAAAAGAAAACAAGGTTCAGGTTTTGTGAATACACTGATAAATAAATTACCTATTGAACTTCATCTGCCTGGCTATAAGTACTGTGGTCCAGGCACCAAACTAGCAAAACGTTTAGCTCGTGGTGATCCTGGAATCAATCCTCTAGACGTCGCTTGTAAGGAACACGATATTGCTTACTCAAAAATCGAGACAACATTCAAGAGAGAAACGCTGCTGATCAGATTTTAGCAGAGAAAGCGTGGAACAGAGTGAAATCTAAAGACGCTAGTTTGAAAGAAAAAGCAGCAGCTGCTGCTGTAGCCGGTGCTATGAAGTTAAAATCAAAGTTTGGTATGGGTATTGGAGGCTGTAAAAGAATTTCAAAGCGAAAAAGCGTGGAAAGAAGATTACGCTAAAAAAATTAGTCAAGACACTATCAAAATCTGCCATTGCTGGCAATGATTCTCGCTCAATGATTAAATCAGCATTGAAAACAGCTCGAGAGCAAGTGAAAAAAGTTGGTGGAAAAAGTAAAGTTGCCATTCCACGCATACTATCCATACCTAGCAAAGTAGGTGGTTTTCTTCCAGCGCTCATTCCGGTTTTTGCTAGTCTTAGTGCAGTAGGATGACTTGCAGGAGGAGCAGCTGGAATAGCTCAAGCAATAAACAGAGCAAACGCTGCTAAGAAACAAATGGAAGAACAAAAAAGACATAATGGGAAAGTTGAGAAATTGATGCTTGGTAAAGGGCTGTTCTTGAAACCTTATCATAAAGGATTCGGAATCTCTATGAAGAGTAAACGAGGAGGAAGAAAAAAAAAACTTCGTTGAAATAGGACTACCAAAACGTGCTCTAACTAACTACGATCTGCTCAAGTATGCCAAGTTAATGAAAATAGCACATTTTCGAGGAGTTTTTATGCGAAATGCCTTACCTTCAAATGGTTCGCGTGTCAACGAATCGGCAATAATCAATCTAGATAATGCAAATGGATTCGGCACGCATTGGGTAGCTTATCGAAAAATTGGTAACGATGTTGTATATTTTGATCGTTTCGGAGACTTGCAACCACCTCTCGATCTCATGAACTATTGGGATGTTCCTCAAGTAAAGTACAATTATCAAAGTTATCAAGCATTTTCAACTTACGTCTGTGGTCATCTCTGTCTCAAATTTCTTTGCAATCAGCTTAATCGCAAGGATAATTTCATACTGTATAAAAACAAACCGATTCGATAATTCAAATTAGTCTACTCACGATGGTTGCTGAGTCGATGACGCTCAGCCTTTCAGGCACTTCCTCAATCCTTGAAACACACTATTTTCCTCCCATAGAACTGGATAGTGATAAACAGTACAATATTGGACTTGTTGAACTACTCACTTTTAATTCTATACCAAACATTGACGTGAACTGTAACAAGTTTTATGTTGGTCAAGAAGTCGTTGAAATTCCTAGTGGCAGTTATGAGATTGAAGATATTGAGCGAACACTACAAGGACTCCTCGATGCTCGAGGTATAACAATTACTATCAAGCCTAACAGTAAT